>RJWT010004479.1:0-33274 GCA_004365215.1 Cuniculus paca
ATGCTGCGGTTGTGGGCTGAATGGTGGCTTCCCCAAAATTCATGTTGGAAATCTTCACCATATAACACAACCATCCATGGGTGAGGACCTTAAAGAGGAGCTTACATTAAAACGAGGCTCATAGGGCTGGCCTAATCCAGTCCAAGCAGTGTCTTCAGACACTGTATTTTATGACGTAAAATAGAGATGCAAGGGCTCAGAGGGACACCACGTGAGGACACAGGCAGAAGACGCTGTCCATAAGCCCAAGAGAGAGGCCCAGGGCAATGCAGTCCTGCCGAGCTTGACCACAGACTTCCAGTCTCCAGAACTGAGAGAAAACAGATTTCTGTTGTTTGAGTCACCTGATTGGTGACACCATGAGCCTCTGTATCCACAGGTTTCACATCCAAGGATTCAACCAAAGGCAGATGAAAAATGTTTGAGAGGGATATTGTGTTTGCACTGAACATGTAGACTTTTTCTTGTTGACCTCTAATACAATATTTATTTTTTTGTTTGGTACCGGGGATAGAAGTCATGACCTTGTGCTTGCCAGGCAGGCATTTATGCTGCTAAGCTAAAGCCCTGGCCTAAATAATATGATTTGACAACTATTGCATAGCATTTACAATTTAAGCATTATAAATAATTAGAGACTATTAAGAGTATAAGGGCACTGTGTGTAGGTGATGCACAATTTCTGTGCCATTTCTCAAGAGGGATTTAAGCATCTGTGGATTTTGGTATCCAGGAAGATTAGGTGTGAGGTGTTGGAGCTCATTCCTGCAATACTGAGGTATGCCTGTGTTTTGCTAAGGTAGCCCTAGAAAAGAAAGACAGACAATTCTGTCAACCTAATACTTTTGTTTAAACTGATCATTTTGCCATATTGATTTCCTGCCATCTAGGAACTTTCCATTTATTAAGCCATGTTCCAGGACGTTCTACACCGAGCCTAGAATGGCTCTAGTTTTCTTCGTGTAGTTACACATGTATATTTTAGAGTTTATTTCTGGCACTGTTTTTAAGCAATTTCTGTAAACAGGATATAGATCATTGCATTTTCCTGGTTTTTATTTCTGGTATGAAGAGAGGATATTGATTTTTGTGTAATATTTTGCAACTCACATGCGGCACTGAGCTCTCTTATTAATTCAGATATGCTTTCACTTGTTTCTCCTGAACCTTGAGATTCCATTGTTCCGTTCCCTGGGTGGGCAACCAGCACCAGAGCTCTCTTTCGTCTGCTTAAAATGAGTAAGAGCAAGCAAAGGCAGGGAGCTCCTTCTTATGCCTATCAATTTGTCCCTCTTTGAAATAACATTTTGTGTTATATATTTCTAGCAAATGTATCTTTGGAAGTATACCTATTTCTGTTAAATCTTCAGAGTAGAAGTTTTTTTCTTAGTACTGAGAATCAAACTCAGGACCTTGTGCTTTCCAGGCAGGCGCTTGTGCCACTGAGTTATATCCCCAGCCCTACAGTAGATTTTTATAAATCTTTCTTTTTAACTTTATTTTGATTTTGAATTCTATAGTATATTGTTACTAATACTCTAATGCTTATCTCCTTTTGGTTTTCATTGTTTGACATATTATGTGAATGTTTGACTCTAACTTTTCTAAGTTTCTGTGTTTTGTTGGCGTTGATAGTTTATTTTGGAAACCATAATAGTTCCATTGGAAAGTCTTGCCTTCGGAAGAGAAGCTGCTCTCATTTTGTCCACAGTCTGTACTGAGCTATTGTTGTCAGTTCCTAGACTTCCTTACTCTCTGTTTTCTCTGTCTTGGACACGCGTCCTTGCCTCTCATTTCTGTCCGTAGTGTAGAGAACCATCCATGCTGTTTGCGTTATGTTGCACCCAAACTCAGATACTGAGGTCCTAACCCCCAGTGTTTGGTGAAAGGAAGCAATAAAGCTTGACGGAGGCCATGCACATGATCTGCTCGGGTTAATGTCCAGAAAGCAGAGTGAGCCAGGCGCTCCCCGGGTTGCCTCTCCATCGCTTCCTCTCCACCTAGGATGGACCTAGGAGCAGCTGACCTTTGGGAAAAGAGAGCCTAGGCTTGTGGGTTTCTGGGAGTGTGTGGCCCGGATCTAGTCTTGAGCAGTGAGAATACATCAGGGAAGCTGCAGCCTGAAAATCAGGAAAACACCCTTTGGCAGCAACCACAGAGGGCCAGACCTGCACCTTGGACACCCAGTTTCTAAGTCACGAGCCATCCCCTCAGTAGAATTTCATTCTGGAAGTCCAAGCTGACTAATATGATTTGTAAGATCTTCAGTTTGCCTATTTCAAAAACTTTCTCAAGTCTGTATATTCTAATGATCAATATCAGAAATGAAACTCTACTGACACCCTCATGAAACAGAGAAAATTAATACATTTGTTTCTTTTAAATGATTCCTGGCTTTTATTGATTGCTTTGAAATTTTAAATGAGGTTTCTTGTTTTAGATTATATATTTTATCTGTCAATATATGACCATCATTCTTGCATTCTGTTTTATGACTATAAGATAAAAAGTATTCAAAACATTTACGCTTCAGTAGTGTTTGGTACTGACCATCCATCCTTATACACAGTGGCCAAAATAGCCGACGTTACTGATGAGCTCGTGGGCTTGGGTTCCCACAGCAGGCACTGCTGTGGGCAGTGGGCTGCCGCTCCTCGGGTCTCTGCAGGGCACTGGGCAGTTTTGAGGATTCAGAGCTCCCTCAGGAGCCGGACCTCCAGCAGGGCATTCTCTCTGTGGGGCACAGGTGACATGGAGAAATTTTGCCAAGGACAGGGGTAGGGATGGGAGAAAAGGGAGAAGGAAGCTGCCTTGGGAGGCCAGGACCATCCGGCCTTCTAGGAAATTAGGAAGACGGCTCTTTCTCTCCAGCCCCTCCCCCGTCTCCAGTCTGGGGGAAGTGTTCTGGCCTAACACACTCAGTTTTGTTCAGCGGGGGAAAAAGGAGCTCAGCCCACCAAGGCTGCCACCTCAGTAGGCTCAGGCCTGTCTGGCTGTGTTCTGGTCACACCACTGCTGTGACTTAAACCCTTTGGGTCCCAGCAGCCGGCATGCCGCGGCTGCCTCCACCAGGAGCGGGTACCTGGAGCGCAGCGCCACCCCTGGCCTGGCCCGAGGTGTGGTACAGAAATGGCCTTTATTAAATATGTGCTGAGTGCACTACTGAATATAGAATCTTACATCTTCCTGCTTATGACTCCTGGAAGGTTATCAGATATTGGAAAGAAGAAATCTGAATTCAATTTAATTTTTCTTTCTGAGTCATTGATCTAATTTTTCCACTTTAAAGCTTGTAAGATGTTTCTTTTCCTTCAAGTGTAAAACTTTCACCTGATGGGCCCTAGATGTTTAATTCTTCTTTAAAATAATTCCGTTACCACCCTGAGTGCTCCTTAGTGAGCAGATTTATGTCTTCCGCTCCAGGAATTTTTTTTCTGTTGTGCATTTAATGTCATTTGTCTTTCTGGTGCTCTGAGTATTTTACAAGAACACAAATTATATGTAATTTTATGTTCATTACACCCATTCTGTATCTTCGCAGAGAAGGTTTAACTCTTGTCTTTCTTTTTCATGAACATGGAGTCCTTTCTTGGGCTTGTTGTCTACTCTACAGATGCAGTTTCCACAGTCTTTGTTTCTGTTCCATATTGATTTTAATGCAGGTGAAATGTACTCTACCATCATACTTGTATTTCTGCTAAATGCAGTTTCTTTATTTGCAACTTAATCTCTCTTTCAGTCTTTGCTTGCTTCTTGGCCATCTTTGTGTTAGGATCTCTTTGTGGTCTTGTATACATTGCTTATAACGTGATCTCCATAGGAATTATAAATACTTCTAAAATGTACTTCTGGATGCATTATCTTTTTCTGTTTTCCATGTATACTATATTTTCCTTCCCTGTCTTTTCTCTTTTGTTCGTAAGTCCTTTATTTTTTTGTTTACTCATCTTTAAATCATGCACATTTTGCCCAGGTCTGGCCCTTCACTGCAGAAGGAGGCTCAGCCCTCCTGGGAGCTGCTGCCCTCTGACTCCAGGGATAAGTTTAAAGCCACACAGAGATGGATTCTGGCTGGGGCCTTCGGTTGTCTACAGAGTGCAGAGACATGCGGCGTGCTAAAAGCAATAAGCTGTTTTCTGTCCTTTCCTTGTGATTAGGGACTAAGGAAAGCCCAATTTTTATTATTAATTAAAAACTAATTGTGAAAATACTTGGATTTTCTTCCTGGATACCTGGCTAGTCTAATTGCTCCAAAAAGAGTTGTATGAGTTCAGGCTGCATAGGAAGAGAATTTACCGTGAGGAAATTTCTCTGAGGTTATTCAGGGTCAGTGTCAGCATGAATATTAACACAAAGGAATAACCTTTATGATGACTAATTAGAATAGCATGACACAGCTTCCCAGAATTCAGAATACCCACAAGGCGAGAAAGTGCGCTCTTGGTTTAAAACGCATAAAATTTCAGTATCATTATTCTTCTTAAGTTATCAAAAAGAAAAGACGTCTGAGAATGTCATAATTTTATGGTATAACAAAGGAAAATTTGCATGGAGTTTTTGTCTATATCTCTCTATATCTGTGTCTGCACGTCTCCCCATGTCTGCACCTCTACCAACACCGCCTGGCAGGCTGAGTCCGTGTTGGGGGATTGGAGTTTTGCAATTTCTGAGTTCACCACTTTAACCTCACGCTGGACCAGTGCGGCCAAGTCAAATAGGGAACCATCAGTGAAACTCGAATTCAGGTAAATTTTTAGTATAGGTGCTGCTGAAGCGAGCAATGAATTCAGAAAAATAATAAATCTTTTTTTTTTTTGACTTTTTGAGACAGGGTTGTGCTATGCAGTTCAGGCTGGCCTACAACAGTCCTCCTGCCTCAGCCTCTGGAGTGCTGGGATTACAGGCGTGTGCCACCACGCCCCGCTTAAATAATGAATCTTTAAAGTAGTAATCTATCCCAAATGTGACATGGAACATACCTATAATAAAAAAACAGTATTATTTGAAGTTCAAACTTAACCATATATCTTACATTTTCATCTACCAAATGTGACAACCATATGTCAAAATTATTTAAAAATTACTTTCGTGAAAACGCAGCTTATAAAGTTTATATCTAAACATCTTATTACTATGGAACTAGAACAATGAGCTCTTACTTTTCAAAATGTCATTTTAAGCAAGAGAACAGGATTTCTAAGGGAGAAACCCAGTGACCTTTGAATTAAACCAGAATGACAAGAATAGTCAATGGTCTTCTTCAGCAGCATTCTTGATGAGAAGTGCTTCGCAGGAAGGAAATGTGGACTGTGTTAACCAAGATTGGTCTCCAGTGGTACTTGGCTGCCTTTGCTTTGCAATACTTACCTGTTTTTGCTGTGTGTGTTTGCCTATATCCCTACCTATAAAGTTTTAATGTACGCTTGCTGGTATGAACTTCATGACTAGGCAAAACCGAGGTCAGGTGAGAGTCCTCAGTAGAGGTCTTAGCTCTCTGAATGCATTTAGCAAGTGCTTACTGAGGCGTTTGTATGCCAGGGATTGTGGCTGGGACTTGGGATATACATGTGGGGAGTCCTCTTTTCACTCTAGACACTGAAAGTACAGCAGGAAAGAAAGGGCACGAGCATTTGCAGCACTGCTACCCTTTGCTGAGGTGTGAACAGAGTGACAGTGCAGACCAGGGGATGAACGATGAAGACCCGAGACGGGCAGAGGAAAGAAAGCTCTCACAAATGGGGCTGGGGGAGATCATGGAAGAGAAAACCGCGTGTAAAGGGGCACGGATTAAACAAACGCTGTGTACACGCGAGGGGCCAGGCGTCCTTTGGCAGGTTGGAGAGGAGCACATGAGGCGTGGGGAGGGACTGTGCTGTGGAGAGTACAGCTCAGGACGAGGATGGAGGGAGGCAGGGCCTTGACCCTGGAAGTCAGTGAACCGCAGAGCGGATTGTGCCCTTCTGCTGCAGGCCGGTGAGGGCTGTTCACCATAAGACACGCACTGTGGAGTGTGCTTTGACCATGAGACTCTGCATCCACAGGACAGTTAAATGAGAAAGGGAGGTGCATAGAGCCGTTGTCTTTGCCAGTAGCTCACATGAGAGGCACCTGGCCCGTCCCGGTGTGGTGAGAGGGTATATGCTAAGGCTGCTGCAGTTTGGGGTGAACGGATGTCCGGACTCAGAGGACTTCAGGACATGTGCCAGTCACAGGTCGGTGGTTCCACACAGCTCTAAGGCCTTGTTCATGTGGTGCATCATGTGAACGCACTCAGTGGGGAGTTTTGTGCCCAATCTGTGCACCCATACAGAGGCCCGGAATTTGCTACTATTGAGAATAGGTTAAATACGAACTAAGGAAAGTAAGGATTATTTAGTTAAGAAAGGATCATTTGAACTCAAGCACTGAGGTTTTATGTCAATTGATTTGATAACTCAAAGGGCTATGGAGTGACTAGTGGCAGGCAGCACATACAGTGTAGATGCAGTGGACAAAGGGATGTCCAGTGTCCCAGGTGTGGTGGAGTCAGACAGTATAAGATTCCAGAACTCTGCCCAGAACAATGCACAATATAAAGCTTATGATTGGAGGGGATGATGGTGTTTAGGCTACAGTTACAATTTGAGAAATTGCTATCTTATACCATTTCCTTTTTTCCCCTCCTCCTCTTCCTCTTCTTCCTCCTTCTCCTCCTCTTGTTCTTTCTGTTTCTCTTCCTCCTCCTTCTTCTTCCAAATTTTATATGCAGTATCATCAAACTCAAAGGTTCCATTTTCCGAGACAACCAGCATCCTGAGAAGAGTTTTATCTGAAAGAGTTTTCCTATTTTCTCTTGCCAGGTGGAAAAATCAAAATATTTCAGGTAAATTTTGCAGTATAGTGATCTAGGGCAGGCCATCTTTGCAAGCAATGTCTTTTAAGTTTTTTACTACTTTGTATTCTCACAGAAATTCAACTCCATCAGCTATATTCAGTAAAATAAAATTTATTGTCCCTCTTATGACCGAGTACTTTTCTTGGCATAAGTAATAGTTATTAGCCAGATAATGTGTTCAAAATTCTGTAATGTGTGTAGTAAGCAATTTTTAAAGATAATATATTTCTCCATGTAATATATTTTTCCTCTTTTTGTATGACTTCCAAGGCAATATTTACATAGCTTCAGGAGTATTGAAACACTTGAATTGTCATCTGGTAAAAGAAGAATATAATGTGATAAAAATATGCTTCTAACTGGACCTTTAGAATTGTACCTAGTAGCACTCTGGAAGAGGGCACAGAACAATTACTAAAAGGCCATTTTTGATTCCTTTACATCCGTGTTTATAAGAACATGCTTAATTCATGGTCCAAGGAGAAGCAGAGTAGCCCTTGCTTAGAGTGAATGATTCTTTGAACTTGACCTAAGTTTGACCCTGGTGTCTCTTGAGGAAAGAGGTGCATACATTTATGCATTCAAGAGGATAGCCAGGTATCTTGTGCTTTAAAATGGATCAGTATGATTATCACTCTAGGTAGTTCATTTCTCTGAAAAAACAAAAACAAAAACAAAAAACACATCACTGATCCAAGGTCAAATTTATTTTGTGACAAGCATGAGAGAAATGAAAATATACTTTATTTAGTTACAGGCTTAAAGATCTTCCAGAGTTTTAAAAACATCATGACAAGAAAGTACACTGGTCCCTGCGGAGCAATTCATGATACTCAGTGCTTTGACTTCGGTAACAAGACCATGTGACGTGGCATTATTATTACTATTTTTTACAAATTTACGAAGGTTATCTAATTCGTGACCGAGGGACATTACCCTAAGGATTCGAGGCAAAAATTCACATACATTTTATGGCTGAGTTACATTCTATTCAAGTCTCTCTGTGTAAGGCACATATAGATGGAACATGGGGAAGACAGATGTGTTGATAGGTAAGGAGGATAGTTGGATGGTTGACTAGATGGTTGGAGGAAGAACTGAAGGGTGAGTAGGTGAGTGCTTGGTAGGTTTGATAAATAATCATGTACAAAGGTTGGATGGATAGTTGGGTAGCTAGGCTTAGTATTTTACATTCTGATGAAGGAAATTGGGGTGCTCATCAGCTTGCTTTGTCTTTTACATTTAAGTCTATAAATTCCTATGGAAATTATTTTTCATACGGTGTAAGGTAGGTATCGAAATTATTTTTTCCTCTCATGTATTTTTGCTACAGACAATTTGTTGAAAAGATCATTCTTTCTCCAGTGCTGTTCACTGAGAATTCTTGTCAAAATATAAGAGGCATGGCATGTAAGGTTTAATTTTGGGATTCTCTTTTCTATTCCCTGGTTCTACCCACACACACACTTTTATTCACCAACAAGCTTTGTTATTATTTTGATAGTTTGTAATTTAATCCCTCCAGCCTTGATTTTGTCTTTCAAGATGACTTTGACTTTTCTTGGTTCTTTGTAATTCATATTCATTCTAGAATTGCCTTTTCAACTTGACCAAAAACTTTCTGTCGAGACTTTGGTTGAGATTAGTTGAATATATAGATCAATTTGGAGATAATTAATGTCTTTACATCATTGTCTTCTAAAACATAAACATGTTTATCCTATTTAGGTATTCTTAAATTTCTCTCATTAACATCATACATTTTTGTGCCAAGATCCTGATTTTTTTTTGGTTCCATGTAAGTATTTTTATATATTAACATTTAAAACCTGTGTGAATTTCATTAATTAATCGTATTAATTTGTTTCTGGATTCTCTTGGTTTTGCTATGAATACAATAATGTCATATGGGAAAAAGACATTTTAATTTTTTTTCTATTTCCAACTCTTAAGCTTTTCATTTCATTTGATTAGATTGGCCAAACCTTCCAGTAAATTGTTGAATAGAAACAGTGCATTAGTGTGCATTTTTGTTCCTTCCCGATTAGATTTCTGTAAGTTCCTCACTGAGTACTTCTTTAGGTATTTTCGTGGATCTTTTTTTAAAACAAACACGTTTCTTTTTAGTTCTTGTTTGGTAATTTATAAATTCATAAGTGAAGTTTAAAATTTATCATATGGTTTGTCTGCAGCTATCAAGATAATCATGAAAATTTTTGTTTAGTACAATTAAGCACCTTTGGTTATATTTTCAATATTTCTTCCACTGGATAAATGACTGGAAGACACAGGAGTGCAGTTTTGTTTTGGGAAATATTTTAAACTATCAGTTAAGTTTTAACAGCATTAAAACCAACAAGGTTTTTCATTTGTCTTACATTTTATTTACAGATATCTTTCATGGGTTTGGTCATTGCAGCTACATTTTCAAAATTATCTGCTTAGAGTTGTTCGCACTATGCCCTTCCTATTTTTAAGGTCTTTTTAACATTGACTGTATGCTCTTTGCATCCCTAGTACTGGTCGTGTGTGCTTTCTCTGCTTTCTTGAAGTCACTGATGCTGGATATTTGCCAGGAATGCACTAACTCACCCTGAAGAATGAATGTTTATCCTTGCTGATTGTACTTCTGTGGGGAGGCTTTCTAAGGTTCCTTCTTTTCTCCTTCAAACATATGAATAAAAGTTGTTTTAAAACCCTTGTCTTAAACATTAAAATAAAATTCTTGTCTTTTAAGTTCAATAGCTGGACCCATTTACATCATGATTTTTTGTGTTTTTGGTTACTTACTCTTTTCTCTTGGCATACTTACTCACTTTTCCTGACTGATAAAGATTTTTATAAATAGTGTAGGTTCCCTGGGAATTTGCTGTCTCCTCTGTGCGGGAGGAAGAGTCGGTCAGCATGAGGAGTGGAGCAGAGGAGAGGATGGGTATTGTCTGGTAAGGTCTAGCCTGCGCCCAGCCCCTCTGCCATTAGATGGAAATCACAACTTCCTTCTTATGAGCCACTGCCTGCTGTGGTCTCAGGGTTTCTGGATTTAACTTAGGGACTAACTGGGGACATCACACTGAGCTACATCCTCAGCCCGCTTTTTATTTTCAGATGATTTTTACTAAGTTTCCCGGGCTGGGTTTGGAGTTGGAACTTTTCTACTTCAGTGTCCTGTAGTGCTGATATTGTACCAGTTCTCTGCCACACCTGGCTCTGGGATTCTCTGGAGTTCTTATTTTTGGGTCTTTGTGTGTGTGTGTGTGTGTGTGTGTGTGTGTGTGTGTCTTATTTGTATTTATATAATGTGTCTTTTTAAATTTTTTTTGTCTTGCTTTTTGTGTGTGTGTGTGTCTATTTTTGTGTCTTTTGCAGTTGGAAAACTGACTACTTTCTTCTTTAGAAACGTTTCTGCGCTCCTGCCCATCTAGCGTGCAAATACAGCTGTCTCAGGGGAGAAATTCTTACACATTTTTCTGAAGCATTCCCTATGTTTGTATAGCCTGAGAGAAGACAACTCCAGTTTTTGCTGGCTTCTCAAATCTGCCACAGTGGCCCCGGATTCTTAGCCTTTTCCTTTGTACCTAAGACCAACAAGTGCCCGGGGATAATGTTACTGCACAGGGCTGGTCAGAATTGTCAGCCCACCAAGTCACATCTTAGAGTTGGAATTAATTTGTATCTGATGTGATTTCTGGATTTTTTGCAATCTATTTCACATTCACTAGGAGCAGAAATGCATTGTCTTTCAATGCAGTTTCTGATTTTATTTGCTGTTATTCTGTTGAAGAAATACCCTTTCCACCCGATGAAAGACGCGCGGTTTGAATTGTTCTGAACTCATCCTTATCAGCTTTTAGCACCTAAATATACTGGCTTCATAGCAGATTAATGACTGTGAAATTATTCCTTTATTATTTGCTCTTTGTAAATATCTAAATTTACTTCCTATTTGACAGTCTGGAAAAATTCTCTAATGAACCCTTTTTTGGCTTTAAACTTTATTTCAGAAGCTTTAAGTTCTGTATTAAATCTTTAATACATAGAGGAAGTAAATCATTAATTTTTAAATGATAGTTTTGGTTATTTGTATTTTTCTTTCTCAAATGTCAATTTTATCTAAATATTTAAATTTAAAGACTAGAGGTTTTTAGTAAATAATTTCATGGCAGTGTATTATGTATGTAGGATCTGTATGGATGCCTTTATTTATTTCTGGTGCTGTAATTTGTACTTCCTATTTTTTATCATTTTGCTAAAATGTTTTAAATTTTATTGTTTTCTTTTAAAAACACTTAGCTTTGCTTTCTCTGTATTTATTTTCTGTATCATTAAAATTTGGCTTATCTTTCTCTTGTTTTGGTTAGTTATTACTCTTTAATCTTTTCTAATACATTTTTAAAGTTTTGTTCCTCTGCATTTCACATTATAACTAATCCTCATTTTCATTATTTTTAAGTATGCCTACATTTACATTTAGGTTTTTTCTTTGACAAAGAGCCTTATGAAATATGCATTCATGCATTTGCAAATGTTTGCTTTGTTTTAAGTTATCTTTTTACAGTCTTCTCACTAAATCAGAGATTATGCTCTGTATTGTGGCATTTCTTTGAAATTCTACTGATTTGCTTTATGTTCCTACACAATGTTGCTTTAGGTTACAATGTTATTATTTCTAAACTGTATGTTCTGTAGGTATTGGATGCAATATTTTCTATATGATACTTGAGGAAAATGTGTTAATTTTACCTTTCAAAGCATCTATTTTTTAGTAATAATATTACCTCCTTGTTACGTCAACAATTGGGAGAGGTTTATCAAAAAAGCTTGTGGATTTACAAAATTTGCTTCATGCATTCCAAATCTTCATTATTACATGCATAAAATTTACAACCTGCATATTTCCTGTTAGAATTACCCCATTTGTCATTGTGAGATATTCCTTTTCATCACCAATATGTTCCTTGCCATAAATCTACCTTGGGTGATGTCACTAGTTCTCACTGTCTTTCTCAGTCAGGATTTTATGGAATGAATTTCTGTTATTATATTTTAACCCTTCTATATCTTTATACATTTTATCCTTTTAGGCATAGTTAAGATTTCTTCTTTCTAACAGTCTTGTGATCTTTGTATATTAACTAAAGTACAGTATTAGAAGATATTGCATTTGGCTTTTGACCAGTGTGCTTACATTTATAATGCCATGTCATGATTTGTTTTCTGTTTACCAAGTATTTTAATGTTTACTTTTATACCTCATCTTTGCTTTTTCAGGATTAAACAAATATTTTAAGTCATTTTTATCTTCTCTGCTGTCTCTTTAGTAATGAATTCTTTGATTATTATGTTAGTGGTTACCCTACAGACTATTATACAAATGATGATCTTAGTACCTACCATATTGAGATATAATGGGAATATGAACATTACCATAACTTGACAAGATAAGGACCACTTTAGTTTCTGATGTGTATTTTTTTGGTTATATATTTAAATTTTAAATTTTATTAAATGCTCCCATCTCATTATTGTTATTAGTTACTATTATTGCCCTCTACTCTTGATATTATTTAGTTTTATCCACACATTTTCTTTTTCCTTTAACACTTATTCTTTGGTAAACTTCTTTAGTCATGGACTGCCTCTATTGACTATATATTCATTCATTTTTAAATTAAAATTTTATTCTTTTTATTTTGTAGGATGTCTTTGCTTGGCATAGGTTTTTAAGTAGATTTTTTTTCTTTTGGAAGGTAAATATGCCATTCCATCACAGCCTAAATGCCATAATTTCTGTTAAGAAATTGGCTGTAAATCTAATTATCACTCCTGCAAGGCCGCATGCATTTATTTCTTCTATATATACTTTAAAATGTTCCTCTTGCCTTTAGGTATCGGCAGTTTTACTGCAATATCCCTTGGTAATAATTCCTTTCTTTCCTTTCTCCCTCCTTTTCTACCTCCATGTGTATTTCCAACTTTCCTTCTTTCTTTTTTCTCCATATTTTAACCAACATTTGCTATGTTCTTTTATTTCTCATTACTTTGAGATGATTTTTTGGATGCTCTTAGTTTCCCCTGATCATTCATGATGATGAGCATCTTTTCATGTATCTTGTGTTCATTTATATGTCTTCTTTGGGGAGAAGTCTCTAAAGTTTTTTTTTGCCCATCCTTAAAACAAAATATTTGTTTTTTGTTATTGAGTTATGGACGTTGAGTTTGTGTATGTTATGAATATTAACTCTTTTAAGATACATGGTTGGCACTATTTTACATCAGACTATAATGTGATCCAATAAGCTCACTCCTAAGTATCAAAATTGGGAGCTTGAAAAATTGTCTGTGCTCATATTCATTGACTAATTCACAGTAGCTAAGACATGGAAATGAACTAAATGTCCATCAATGGATGAATAGATAAAAGAAATGTGGTAATGCATGTAAGGGAGTATCACTCAGCCTTAAAGAGAAGGAAATCTTGCCTTTTTTTGACAACATGGATGAATCTGGAAAACATATGTTAAGTGAAATAAGTGAGACATAGGAAAAATACATGATACCATTTATATGAAATGTCTAAAATAGTCATATTTATAGAAATGGGGAGAAGAATGGGGGTTGCCAAAGGAATCAGGGAAGAGAACATGAGGAGGTAGTGGTCAAAGGCTGCAAAGGTTCAGTTTTCAAGATAAAGAGTGCCAAGGATTTTCCTTTATAGCATGGCTCCTGCTATACACTTTTGTAAGTATATTGCATACATAAAGTTTGCTAAGAAGGTAGATCTTAAATGTTTCATCACAAAAATAAAAATAAATAGGGTGATGTGAAACTTTTTCAGGTGACAGATTTATGGCATAGATTTTTGTGGTATTTTCATGGGCACATATTATCTTCAAACTTTTCAAATTGTACACATTAACTGTATATAGGTTTTTATACATGTATCATAATAAAGCAGTTTAGAAATGGAGAGTAGTAGGAAAATTGGGATGATGAAATAGCATAAAAATAAATTTGACTCACTGTGCCTTATAGAACTTTAATACCTAATCCAAATTAGACTAATCACATAATTTCTAGGGATTTTAATTTTGAATGAATGAAACAAAGTGTGAAAATAAATTTTCTTAAATCCTGATAATTCTGTTTTGTAGAATCCACTGTCTACACTGCAATAGGTCTCCTAATTTTTGACTTTTCTCAGTTGTGTATTTTCTTAACCTTTTTTTGTTTCCCTCTGCTATGACTATCGTAATCAACATGTTTTATTTTGTTAGCCAGCATTTGTTTCTATTGCTCCAAAAGAAACCGACAGATTAAAAAATGGGTCAGCTGCGTTCTCTCCATGGAGTGAGAACTCTGAGGAGCCTCTCAGGTTGACTGGATGAGCTGCTCATTGTTTGAATTTCAAGACTCATTTATTTATTCAACAAGTATTTATAGAGTGGTTGTCATGTGCTTACATGAATCTCTGCTGTTTTCGTATGATTTTGTTTCTTTTTCTTCAACATTTCAGAACCTAGTAATGAGCAATCAGGCTTTAGTCAGTGTCTGATCAAGGTTTAGCGTGGATCAGGAGGTAAGAGTCAGTCATCATATCCAGTTGTTGAAGGGTCCCAGAATGGGTCATGGAGTTTTGTAGGCTTTGAGGGATCCATGGAAGAAAAAGTGGGACGGGGTGGGGAGTCTTGCCATAGAGAGCTCTGAGGAGGTAAGAATTCAGGGAGCAAGACAGACAGTGGAGTGAGCCTCTTGGTCTTGGTTTGCTTGCATGCATAACCAAAAAGTAGTAGTTGTAAGATAATGACCTCTCTTTAATATAATTTTCCCCAAAAGATAAGGATGGTACTTAAAGCTCTTGGAAGCTCATCTTCCAAATCTTCCCTTTGCCTACACTATCAGTCTCCCTTCTGGATATAAAGAAACATGCACAAGGCCTGCAAGAAGCATAAGCCACACCCCTGTTAGCTCAATATGTGACTGCCATAGAGATACTGTTGTGTGGGTGTCTTGGGTACTTTTCTCTCTTTGCTGGGATAAAACATCTGACACCCAAAGTGAAGCAAGGAAAGATTTATTTAGCTTACAATTTCTGTAGATTTCAGTCCATAAGCAGATGGCTCCAGGGCCGGGTGGCATGGCACTGGGGCAACACTTCAAGGTAGCAGCAAGCAAAAAGAAAAAAAGGCAAGCCTCCTCTCCTCCCTTATATTGTACACAAGTGCCCCCCCCTTCAGGGTGTGTGTAACACTCACAAAGTGTCCTTGCCCTCCTTTGCACAGGATGAGGATATTTACCAAATAAGAACCCTGGCTCCCTGCTGAGTCTCTCAGTTAAACTTCTAAACAGCTCAAATTGACACAATGTATGAACCATAACAGTGGGAAATGCTCTTTTGAAGGCAGCCTTCCTGAGGACATTTAAAAGGAGGTGGAGGTACCCGAAACTGCTTGCTGGACCATGAAGAGGAATGCTGTTGAGCAGCAGGTGGGCGCTACCTTCCTTGGCCCAGTTCAGGAAAGTAGCAGCGTATGTCACAATGTGGTCACATCAAGAACTACTGTTGTTGACGTTCTGGTCTAAACTCATGGGACTAAAATCTGGAGTCCATGAAGAATAAATTATAGAGCACACTTCTTGATAAGAATATGAGCACAACTACCCCTAAGCTTTGGGTCTGAAATGTCCCCGTTTTCCCTTCGCCCCCAGGCTGTGACTCTACTGCATGAGAATTTAATTGGTGGAGCCTGGTTGAAGGAAGCTAAGTTGCTGGAACCATGTCCTTGAAGGGGTTGTGGGGACCACAGCCTCTTAGGTCCTTTGCTTCCTCCTCTCCATGCTGCCACTGTGACATACTGTGCCTCACTGGTCGTGGGCTCAAGTCTCCAAAATTGTGAGCCGTAATGAACAGTTCTTTATAAACTCATTAAATTATGTGTGTTGTACAGTAGCAGAAAGTTGACTGATGCACATTCCTTTGTGAATTGTATAAACCATGCAAGGAAAGATGCCTAGAAATAGCATCAACTGTTGTTTCCTTTTACTTTAGGCATTTGGCTGTACTAGAGGTAAGGGATCGTATACAGTAACTTTTAGGGAATCATCTTGTTCCCTTAGGTATCCACATGCCAAATCCTTCCTGGGATAATAAGGAAAGCATCCCTCCAATCTTCAGTTAATTTTTGGCTTGTTTATCTTACCTGGTATAACATGACTCACCTACTGAGTTTATAAATTGACTGTTAAATATTTACTGAATTAAAAGAAAAAATATTAAGGTTAAACTTTATAAGATCAAATACAGAGCTGTATAATCCATTTTAAAATCCTATAGGTATTTACTTACAATTTTAGTTGATAAATAGAACACCTATGAAGAGAAATAGACATTGCATCCTCCACTGTCAGGAAATATTTACTGTGAGACTCCTCTGTTTCAGGCTGTATTTTAGGTACTGGCAATTTATGAATGGATTTTCATTGCCATCACCAAGAACTGGCAATCCTCATGCAGCTTTGTCTTCGTGAAATGGAGGGTAAGATTAAAAAATATCTATGAAGGGATGTTCCCAAACTATTCAGAGACTCAAAATGTATTTAGAAAGCATTACATTTCTGGAACAAGTAATTTTAAATACATGCTGTTCATTTAGATCTTCACTATTTCATTCAGGAAGCAAGTGAATTAAGCTATTGCTTGTGTGGGAACATGGCCTGTGAATTTGAAAATCTTGTCCATAGGTGGGTGAGATAAACAGGATCCTCCGAATTAAACTGGCCTCGCAAAGCTCAGTGAAGGTATATATCTCTTTCTTTTCTAATGTATTGAGTTTGTTGTGCAACTGAAGCATAATGCCAAGAATTTTTGGCCTCTCTATAGGACTCTCACTGATGTAGTTGGTTTTACCACCCTATGATAATATTTTTCCCTGCTGTTAAAAGATTGTCAGGTTTTCATTATGCTCAGAGATTCTAATTTCTCGTTAAGTCTGTTTCATCTTGGCAAATCAACAAGCACAAACCATGTTACAGATAAATGTGGGTTAATATATTATGCCCCATGAAACACGGCAAGGTGTTCTTGGCGTCTGCACCATTGCATCAGTTTTGTGCCAGTTTTGTGCATGTGGATTGCAAAGGGCTCTATGTTTGACCAGGGCACAGGTGAGGAAGAATTTTAATAGAGAAAAGGGCAGGCTGCATTCCAGGCGAATAACTGACAGTTCACTTGAGGAAGAATTTTAATACAGAAAAGTGCAGGCTGCATTCCAGGCAAATAACTGACAGTTCACTTGAGACAATTTAAACAAGAACACATAGGAGATACTTAATAAGGTATTTAGAAGGACTACAAAATCCAGTTGCTTCTGTTAAATCTCCCTATTGCTTTTTTTCTTATGAATTTTCATTTTGAGGGTTGAAATGGCATGCATATGTCATATTTTCTTCATACGCAATAACAGTGTTATTTACTTCTGAGTTCTTAAAATTTTGGTTCAGTACAATGGAAACGGTATCACCTTCCTTCTGTGTCTTGTGTCTGGAAAATATGTCATGCGTGATTCCTGTCGACCTCTTTAGAGAGAATTAGCTATACTCAAGGTGCTATTTTGAGCTGTACTCCCAAGGACCTGCAGTTTGTTAGTAAAAATTATTGGATGTTAAGAAAGGATATAAAGAATGAGCAAGAGGAGAAGCTCCTGTGGGTATTTACTGCATCTGCTATAGTCTCTTGGGACTAAGAGATGGCAAAAATGATAAATACTGGACCACTTTCAAAGAGCTCCACATTGCATGGCCCCGTACTCCAGGGGAACTTTAGCTATCTAGACATCTGCTGGGTTACAAATACAGCTATCAGAGTGTTTCCTAAATTATGCCGAGGACAGCTTTATGATGCAGCAAGAGAAAACCTGACTGGAGGTGAAGTCGTCCCAGCTTGAGAACCACAGGGAGGACCTGCAATCCAAGTGTTCGGTGCAGAGTTGGATGTGTGGGGCGTGCGGCAGGGCAGCTTGCTCAGGGCAGGGGAGGGACTCAGCTGTGGAACAGGTGCATGTGGCAGCCCAGTACATCCATAGAAAATGCCTTTAACTTGTTTCTTAAAAAAGAATTGCATCTGTGGGGATTCTATTGGTGACAGCAATTGCAAGTTTTTCTTGGGAGAGAGAATTATAGATTTTAATTAAAAATGTATTTTTTGAGAAATTATAGGGTGACTGTGGAAAGAAATGATCAGACAATTTAAAGCCCACATACTTATCTCTTAGAGAGTACTTGCAATTTTTGCTGCGTTTGTACACAGACCGTTATGCACTTGCGAGCACTTGGACCGGAGGCGTGTTAGACCGCGTCAACAGTAGGGGCGCCAACACGCACCATAAAGGAGAGCAGCACGGTGCCGAGGTGCCGTTGCTGGCCCAGCTGCTCGGTGGACGGCTTCGCTTTCCTCTGGGCAGATGCCCTTGCGGCCACCAGGGAGCTGATGGCTAGCAGCGGAAGGGAACCAAGAGAGGTGCACGTCCTCGCTCCATCCTCTGACCCCCACAAGAGGGCAGACCCATGAGGGTGAAGGGGACTGGGCCTGCCCTGACTTCTGGATGGATAGAAGTTGATCCCTTGTGGACTTTGTCAGCAAGAAGTAATTCCATTGTTGTACGTTTCTGAGAGTCCAAGGATTTCTCCACTAAAGAAGCTAACATTTTTTCCAGAAAATATGATCCTTAAATCAAAATTTTTCATGTAAAGGATAAGCAGTTATTAAATTTATTAGCTCCAGAAAACGTTATAAAACCATTTTTCGAATCAATTTTGTCTCTGTTTACTTGGGTATGGCAATGTCAGTCTGTAAACACTTGCTAGGGCTTTTTCTCTCACGGTACTCTCCATGGTGGTGGACAAACTGACCCCAAGTAAACACAGAGAAGAAAGAAGAAGCACACGTGGACAGTCACAGTGTGTGGGGTCCATTTCTTGGCTCTCAGCTCTGGTACAAAGTTTGCTTTATAGGCGCGATCCTTAAACAGTGCTTTATGCAATTCCTCTTCTCCTGTTTGAAAAAAGTCTTTACATTTTTCTAAGGAACATCTAAAAATTATAAATACACCAATTCAATTGTCCTAAAGAGACTCTAGGAAGCTCAGAGAATGAGTAACATTGTAGATTTAGATTAGAGAGTAAAGACACTGCCCCCCTATTTTCACAAGTCCCCCGAGGGGGGCTATTGGTGATTGAGTAGTCAAGGTATCCGAGCCCCTGAAAGAGTAGACCTGAAGATGCTGTGACAAAGGGCTGTTTACAGCCAATATTTCGGAAGTTGCAAGAGCCATTTATTTCCTTTTGTAATAAGTAGGTGCTGCTTCGTGTGGTGGTGCATACCTGTAATCCCAGTGCTCCCAGAAGGAAAGCAAGTTTGAGCCCAACCTGGACAATTTAGCAAGACCCTGTTTCGAAACATTAAAATAGGGCTGCAGATATAGCTCACTGAGAAGGCTCTGAGTTCAATTCCCACACTGAAAAAAACAGCAACGAAAGAACTGCTGACCTTAACACCTGTTGTTAAGCATTATGAGGACACAAAGGAGCAAAGCAAAACAAATCAGAAAGAAACTTCCCTTGAAGCTGTCACCTAGCAATACCTCCCATGTTTCTAGTACTAAAATAAATATGACAGATGTGAGGAAAGAAAGAATCTGGGTATTTAGAGGAGAGATAGTGTGGCTTCTCGGTGGATACAGGGAAGATCTCATGGTGGAGAAGCTTTTGATTCTGCTACTTCATAGCGAAGCATGAAACCCTGGCCTTGTGCAGACTGCACGCCGTCCGGGCTGGGGGGGACATTCGCAGGCATGTTGTGTGTTGCAGAAACAGACTAAGCCAAAAGACTTCAACCACAGACTGACTACAAACTTGTTTGGAAGCATCAGATGTCAGGAAAGATACGGATTCCTTCAGCTGCCTTTGAAAGTAGTAAGAAAGGCAGTAAGGTACTCTTTCTAAGTTAAAATTTTTGTTTCAAGTTTCTTGTTCTTCTTTTTTTCTTTTTTTAGTAAGCAAGTTATGGTGCCACACATGAGTTTTTCTGCATGTAACACTTGCAATAAATTCTCCTGTGGGGAGATGCCTGAACTTTTTGCACAATATTCCCTGTAGTCGTAGAGGGAACGTGCTCATTATACCTGCTAAAAGGGCATAATTGGTTGTAGAATTAATGGTCATATATGGAAAGAGATCTTCAAAAATAAAGTACATGAATTTCAATAAGGAATTACTATGTGTGCCCCTTAGTTCTATCTTGTTTTAACAAAAATGCTTTCTAAATATTAAAGTGTTGTTTGACTTGTTTATTCATTTAGCATTAACCATTCCGTCTGCTCTTTCCATTTCTTCACTGCTACTCGTAATTTTTGGCATTTTTGGTAAGTATATTTTTAAGTGTTCTCTTAATAAAATTATAGTTGTCTTACTGCAATTCCATACTCAACGTCAGTGGTTTTCATGTGTACTGCAAATAGATGTGTCAGAATTGTCTACTTGAGGCAATCATCCTTTTCAAAATTGTGCTCCTTTGCATATTTTGTTATCAATTAATATACTTGTAAAATTTTTGTTTAGTTAAATTTATCATATTAGGTGTCAACATACTGCTTAATGAAATAAGTACTTCTGAGAAAATACATGTTTCACCTTTGATTAATTATTATTTTAAAATGTACTGATTAAAGGGAGTCGGTTACTTTTCAACAGGCTGTGCTGCATGTTACCAAGTCTTCAGAGAAAATTAAATGATGTGTCCATATTTGCAGATGTGACTATGACTATATCTCAATTCATCTAAAGCCAGCTGGTGGGTACTTTCAGATTAATAATGTAACTAAAGTTCAAATTCCTTCAGAAAATTGAAAGGTGTAATAAATGCAAGGGCCTAACATCTCATTTTTCAGCCCTTAAAACTCCTGGTATGGGGTATCTTTTGGTTTACACATTTACACACAAATGGTGTTGACGAAGTCTTCTTTCATCTGAACTTGCGCTTGCACTGGGCTGATGCGCAGTGCGGGCCATCCTCTGTTATGCAGCTGAGGCCTGGTGGCCTTACCACATTTAAACTCGGGTGTTTTTGATCCCAGTCTAATGATGTGTGCTATTTCATCCTTGCCAAATGTGAAAGTATGTTACAGTCAAATAACGTATGCATTTTTATTCACAGTTCAACTGATATGATATGAAAGGCTAACGGATATGCAAAGGCACAATAGCTCTTAGTAATTATGTAAGTGCACACGGTGCCTCCGGAGGAGCTGCTGTGTGAGCAAAGCTGGACTGGGCCTGGCAGGGCCTGGGTCCTGGACACGCATCTGTTGCCATCACGAGGGATGCTGGGGTGGCCAGTGTAGACTCTGGAAACTGAGGAAAGAAAGTAGACCCAAGAGGAAGCATATTTTGGAACTCGAGAGAGCCAACTGATGCTGAACCGAATCTGGCCCCTCTCCAACACACAAATACCTTGGCGCTCGTCTTAAACAGCTGGATGGTGGGATTGCTGTTGTAACAAATTTGCCATGAACTAGGTGGCTTGAAATGGTACGAGTTTATCGTCCCATCATGTCTGTGTGTCTGTTGCAAGTCTGGGCAGACAAGGTTGGATTGTCTGAAACGCAGGGTCCCTGGGGCTGTGCTTTCCGGATCTTCAGCGGTGCCCACTGACTGGCAGTTGATGGTTCCTTGCACCTGTTGGACAAGGCTCCGAGTTGTGCCAGCTGCCGCCTGCAGGCCGCTCAGTCTGTGGAGACCACCTGCCATTCTGTTCTAGTCACCTGGCACCTACAGGCCTTTCACAGCCTGTCAGATTTCTTCCAGGACAACCTGCTTTGTCTCTCTGAAGTTTTTGCTCCACAGTCAGCAGGGAATACTCTGCTTTTAAAGGGCTCATGTGGTTATATCAAGACTGTCCAGGACTGTTTTAAGGCCAATTTATGGGAGACATAATTACATCTGTGAAACCCCAGCACAGCAGCGCCGGGTTGATGATCCATGGAGCAAGTGAAGCAAAGTGTGCGTAGACCAGGGGCCACGATAGCCAGAAGCTGGATGTCTTAAAATTCTGTTTCCTTTAAAGCAGTTTTCCTTCTGAAACTTGCTCCGATTTCACAAGGAATGATTGAAACATACTGCAAATATTTAAATTAAAATTCCATTACAGTAAACGACGTGTTGCTATTAATCTCCCTCAAAACACTCCCTGTCTCTTTGAACATGCGTGTTGCATGTTTCTACCACTTTCCGAAGCGGTTCTGGAAGATCTCTTTCATGAGTGTCTGTGCAAAGTGTGATCAAAAGTGGTGACCGCTGCTGCCAAGTGCCGTTCAGTGGGGAGGCAGGAAGGCAGGCTTGGAAGACCGTGATGCCTTGTCCTCATCTGCCTTATTCACTGGATCTGGCTCCCTGTGACTTCTGGCTCCCTCCCAAAGTCAAAGGACCTTGAAAGGGCTGCTACTTAATGACTTGCTTGCTTGACTTGGTTTTCTTTCTTCCTTCGCTTCCTCCTAATGTGCTGTTCTTTGCTCCTCTCTGCAGCTCTGCATCGTTTATACTCTATCATGATGCTCAACGGTTCTTCAGCATGGAGAGAGTCTCCAAGCTCTTCTGGGGTAAAGAGTCCAGCATGCAAAAGCTCAGTTGTGGGCTCAGCTCTGTGCCATGTGGTCTCTTGGGAACGTCTCCAGGGGAGGGCAAGCCACATGGGGTGAGTTGCTGGGGGCGGGACTGTCCACTACAACAGCAGAAAGCAGGAAGCACAGCCAGCGTCCAGGGAAGTCAGGCAGGGCATATGGAGAGAGCAAGGGTGAGGCAGAGGTGTGGCCAGTGCATGCCTGTGTGGAGGAGTACAGAATGGGCGGACGGCCAGACCTGCAAGAGTTTAAACACCGCCTGACTAAAATGGCTTAAAGGACATGGGTTATGGACAAATAGGGTTCAAGTTTTAACTGCTTTAAATCTCTGAAGATGATAAAAATTATCCAGAGGTAGATTAGCATGACTCTTGGCTATTGTTAATGGATGGTGACTGCAAAAGTAGTATTCCAGTAATTAATTCCAATATTTTCTTTCATTATGTCTCAGTCTTCAGCTTACGTGGTTGGTCTTTATTCATTTAATGATCAGTGTATATTCAGTACTGGTCTAATAAGAGCATGTGTGTCTCATCACATGCTGTTTGATAATCAATATACCGTCAGCATAACCTCTTCTCCTTGGGGAATTCAACATTTATGAAGAAAGCAACGCATTGATTCATGAGCTTTATCCCAGCTTGTAGGTGTCAATGCCCTGTCATCTGTCTGTGGGCATCGGTGCTTTTTTGATACTTGAAGCTGCTTCCTGTGTCACACACATGGCAGGTGATGGATCACATCCTCTACTGAGGAACTTGTCGTGCACCCACTGTGATTTCTGCTCACACAGCTCCTAACCCTTTGATGACATCGGGTCTTTCTGTTGTTGATGTTGTAAGTCATGTCCTCTTTTGCAGAGGTTCTTCACAAACTTTTTGGAAATAGCTGGATAAACTTCACCTATTCCTTGCCAAAAATCAAGATGTGTAGCTGCGTCCCTGCAGGAGATATGTTAATGAATAAGAATGGTCAAGGCTGCCCTTGTAGGTCAAAGCAAATATCAACTCTAAAATATGCTGCTTAGGTATCAAGTAATTCCAGCCATGTCTCAGCTGCTTTCATTTCCTAATTCATCATTTTCAATGAGCGAGTGTAAAACGGGTCAGAGCCTCCATTATTTATTACACTTTCACTCACAGATGCATGTGAATGAGATGTGTACTTGTAATGCCCATTTTTCTTGTGGCATTCCCTGCGTATTTTCAGATGCATTTTGTGAGGTGCAGTCTAATCTAACTTCACCCCAGGCTCTTAGATGGCTGGGGAGATGCTGGTGTAGAAAGTGTACTGTCTTTGATTATTTGCGTATTCCTTTCTTCCTTCCTGGTGATGGTGTAACAGTGAAATTAGACTCTTCACAGAATGTATTTGCTCTTTGTTTTCCTATCATATTCTCAGTTAATATTGCTTGAGCACCTGTATGATGCCACATGTTGCAGTTTGTACTGGTGCTTTAGGGCCTAACAAGACAGGCAAGGTGCTGGACTCCTGGAGGGTTGTGTCTGTGAGAAATCACCTTATTCTCAGTTATAAGGCTACATGTGTTATATGGTAAAGAGCATTGTTGTATTTATACTTTTGCCCACCATTGACTTTGAATACTAAATATCTTATGGTAGTTGGGAGACATTTCTAGCCACCCTCATTGCAATATGTATCATTTTCCCCCCTAGTACTGGGGATTGAACTCAGGCCTTTGCACTGAACTACACACCCCCACCCCATGCTTTTATTTTTTATTTTGAGACAGAGTCTTGGTAAACTGCCCACCTTGAGCTGAAATTTGCAATCCTGCCTGAGCCCCCAGAGTGTTGGGATTACAGCCATGCAACACCATGTCCAGCTTCTTTGCACGGATTTTCAAACCTGCTCTCTTGTCAGCCCGCAGGAACCTGCGGTTGGCCCACCCTTTGCTCCCCACAACAGCATGTTCTGTGTGGGAAGACTGCAGAGTGTGCTGCAGGGCTCTGGCACCATCCTGAAAGGCGCACCTCATGCCTTGAGAGTAAGTGGAGGCTGCAACATTTTCCAGAATTCCTCTTCCCACCCTGCAGAGTGACCCAGGTGTTAGCCACTTACGTGTTTCTGTTCAGTGTAAGAAGTTCCTGAACAACTCCAAAAGTATTGCACTGTGAACAGCACCAGGAAAACCTAGGCTTCAAGCTCCCTGCCTAATGCAAGACCTTGGCCTGCGTGTGTTGCTGTGGAATGCAGGCCCGAAGGTGTGAAGGATTTGGCCACGGCCTGGCCAAGGCGCGGGGTTCCCTGTACCACGTGGAACCACGTCACAGCCAAAGACTGGAATGTGGCTTCTGTTCTTGGGCACTATGCGAGCCAAAACCAAGATCTCTCGGGGACCCTGTAAACTTCCAGTGAGCACCTCTGAAGTGCACTTAAGTTTGAAAAGTCTGTGCTTGTGAATGGACACTGATTGGAGACCGAGAAAAGAGTTTGGTGAGTTGACTTCCCATGTGTCTTGGTTACTTTTCTCTCATTGTTGAGACAAAATACTTGATGCCCAAAATGAAAGAAGGGAAAGTTTATTTCTTACAGTTTGGAGGTTTCAGTCCATACTTAGCTGGTTCCAAGGCAGGGTGGCATGGCTAAGGGGCAGCCATTCATGGCAGCTGCAAGAGGCAAGAGCAAACAGGGCAAAAGAGGGAAAAGCACGCCTCCTTCCCAACCTTGCATTGTGTGTGGGCTCCACCCCTGGGCAGGTGCAGTACTCGCATCGCCAATTCCAGCACTAGATAACAAACCAATCACAAATGCTAGATTCAGCTGTTTCTATGACTACATGAGGCTTGGGGGGCCACCTAGACACAAACCATAACATTCCACCCCTGGGCCCCCAAAGACTCATGTATATTTTTTATGTAAAAGACATTCAGTGCATCTTCAAGAGTTGCGAAACTCCTAACAGTTTCAGCATTGCTGAAAAGTCCAAGTATCAAGTCTCCTCTGAGATCTAAGGCAAACTCTTAGCTGTAAGCCCCTGTACAAATGAAAACAAAGTTAAACATTTTGGACATTCAGTGGCACAAGATACATATTATCATTCCAAAGGGTACAGATGGGGATACAAAGGAATGGGAACAAGGGAAGTTCAAAATCCAGCAGGGAAAACATGGAGTCCTGGAGTTCCACACTCAGCATCTGAAGCAATCTGGTTGCAAACTCCAAAAGGCTTCAGTGATTCCACTCCCGTGGCACTTTCGGGGGCTTCAGCTCCCACGGCTTCTTTCTTTGGCCCACTCTGCTCAATCTTTGCAGCTTTCCCTAGATGATCCACGCTCCTGGCTTTTCCAAACTTCTGGGGTCTCCACTCTGGCTTCACACTCACAGCTTCACACACTGCCCTCTCAGGGGTGCACTGCCTGGCCTCCTGGGCCCTCTGAAATTGGGGTGGAAGCCTTTTCAACCTCAGAACATGTGCATTCTCCATGTGCCTAAAACCAGTGCCATGTGGATGCTGCCAAGGTCTGCTGCCAGCTGGAGCAGAAGCCAGGATTTCCTCTTTCTTGGCTGTAGAGGTTGAGTGCCTGGACTGCTGGGCACTCTGAACCTGACTGTGAGGAACAGATTCTCTATGTCACCACCATTCTGGAACCTCCTGTGGCCTCCGCCGCCATTCTGGAATGTGGTACACTGCAGCTGTCTCCCCTGGGCAAAGTCTTTCACTTTTGCAGCTTTGAGGCTGCAAAAGGTGGAGACCTGCTGCTTTCCTGGATGCCCCCAGGCCATCTTTTTTGTGTCTCTGTTCCTTCTCAGCAATTGAGGTTTCAGCTCTATCTTTATAATGCACAGCTTTCTGACCAAACTCACATTTTAAATCACCACACTGGGTTCTTTGCTCTTGATTCATACCATAAGTCTGGCTAAAAGCCCCCCAAAATAGTCATGCTACTGCCTCAACATTTGACTGCCTTGAAATTTTTTTTTTGCTAGATTAATCAGTCTTCCACCCTTAATCTCAGTCTCAGGCAAAGTCTCTGGACATGAGCAGAATGCAGACAAACTTTCTGCCAATCCATAACACACATTATGTGGTGTCCAACAACCAATGCAGTCCTTCTTTCCAGCAGAAACTTCTCAAACCTGGTCTTTACCAGCAGGCTCTCTATCAACCTTCTGGTCTCCTGAGCTCTGACCAGAATCTTTCCTACAGAACAGCATAACCTGTTTCAGGTCTATGCATACAGATGACATCTCTGAATATTTCCAGCTCTTCCCACAAGCCATTCCCAAAGGCTCTTGAACCACATAGTCAGGTATAGTCACAGCCATGACCCTACTCCTGGTACCAAATTTTGTCTTGCTTGCTTTTCTCTTGTTGTTGAGACAAAATGCCTGATGCCCAAAATGAAGGAAGGAAAGGTTTATTTCTTACAGTTTGGAGGTTTCAGTCCATACTTAGCTGGTTCCAAGGCAGGGTGGTGTGGCTGAGGGGCAGCCTTTTATGGTGGCTGCAAGTGTCAAGAGCAAACCACGCAAATGAGAGAGAAACATGTCTCCTTTCTGACCTTACGTTGTATGTGGGCTCCACCCCTGGGCAGGTGCAGGACTCACAATGCCAATCCCAGTGCTAGACAACAAACCAATCACAAACACTAGACTCAGCTATTTTCATGACTACATGAATCTTTGGGGGGCCACATAGATACAAACCATAACACCACACCTTATCAGTATCACCTAGACCACCTCCCTGTTCTGCAGGCTCTGTGATGGTCATACAGGCAGCTGCTCCTTGACACCTGGGAAGCTGCTTTGTGGAGACACTGTCCTGCCTGTCCCATCTGGACAGGCACACCTGTGTAATTCTGGCCAGCCCCCACAGACCTTGTCCTACAGTCTTGCTGACTTCAGGTGGCACCTGTTTATTTGTCTTCCACAGGATGGGTGTGCTGGGATTTTGTCTTCCACTCCTGGGATAAGCCCACTGAAGGGAGAGGCTGTTCTTGCACATCTTTGTTTCTCAGAGAAGATTGAAGTCCTTGACTCCCAAGGCACAATCTTGTCATGTACACAGCACACATGCATGCACATGTATGCACACACTCCAAAACTATTAAAGTCTGTAACAAACATCAAGTGAGAAAATGTTGTATGAAAGTGCTTTGTAAGCAAAAGTATATTTAATAATATGTATAGATAAAATAACAAATTCTGTATATATAGATGAAGTATGTAAAACATATACATCTTCATAGAGCCTAATTTATATAATAATATATTCGAAGTAGAAATATTTACCAGAAAATACTCTACCCATCTTTCAACCAAAAAAGAAAACTTCTTACAGCAGCAACCCTTGAATCCTTCTTTTTCCTCTGTTCCATCCACCAGCTGTGGTCTCCTGCCTGTCTCATTGATCTCCTCTACTTCTGCATGAATTATAAAGCTTCCTCCTGTAAATCTGTGCTTTGTGCAAGATAAATCAGACTGCCCTGTCATTGTTTCATTTTTACTTCTCTCTTTGTATTTTTTTTTCTGCCAGTTTTTTTAGACCAGAAATCTCGGAGGGGAGAAGGGAGGAGAGACTATGTTAATTCCGTTTCTCTGTTTTATGTGAGCACGGATTCTATAATGCCAATATACCTCGCACAAATGCAAGCAGGAAAATTTCACTGTGTTTGTTGCTATTTATTTCCTACTGTTCTCTGAGTATTGCTGGATCTTTGGCCTCAAAACTGCAAATAGTTTTGCATCTATAGGATGCGTAATGTGCACATATGAATAGGACATTCACAAAGCAAATGTGGGGACCAGGGAAGTACACCTTTAAATCAGCATGTGTGGGTGTGATTTGCTGTTTTGAATAGTAATGCACTCACATATTTAAAAATAAAAATGATACAATAAGGCATAGTCTCATTTCCTCATATCATGCATACAAGACACTTCAGTGAGTACCTTATTCTGTACCTTGCTTCGTTCGGTTTCCTTATCAGTACATAGACTTCTCGGTTCTTTTTAAATGCACGATATTTCTGTCTGTCCTTTATTTTAGTTTCACTCATTAGTTCTCTGTTGAAGGGTGATATGCAGTCTTAGGCTGTCACACAGAGCACCGTTCAACATAACAAACATGTTCCCAGTCTAAGGGTGCCTGTTTTCTAACTGGGAATGTTGAGTAAGAAATACTTTCTTTATATTTTTTTCTTTTCCTTCCCCATCCTATTTTTTTTCTTTTCTTGTCTTGTTCATCAAAGTTCAGTGATGCAATTGTGTTATAGTTTTGTTATAAAAGACTTTAGTGTTGAATATTTTGGAAAGCATTTAACACAATCTCCACTGTTCTTTCTCATTGTAAGTTGTGTTTGACTCTCCCCCTCCTCCTTCTCTCTCCCTCCCTCTCTGCATGCTGTACTCTTAACTGAATTTATCCTTACTATCCCAGCCTGTACCCAGGAAAGTGAAAAGTGGAGAATTCATATTCCTGTGGAGGCTTTTGAAATCACTATTATATGTTACCTTCTTTATTCTTCTAAACTCATCAGGCATGTGGAAATTTAATCATAAAATATTGAATTGAAATTGGTGCATAAGATTGACTATTATCTGTCCCTAAAAAAGAGCTCATAAACATCGAGAGCTTCAGTAAGCTCTCTTACATTTTATTGATTAATTTATTGCTATTCACAAAGCACTTTCTTGGGTACCTAGTGGGGAGAGAGTTGGAAAGACAAAAGCTAGTTAAGAGTCTTCTTGCTATCCATAAGCCTATCTTCAGAGAGGAAGACTCTCTCCTTGTGTGATACATGAGAAAGAATTTCCTTAATCACTCAAACTTTTCTGTTAGACACTTAGATGCCATTCATGCTCACATTTATCCCAGAATATTGGGCAATGGGCTGATGAACTGTCTCATCCAAGTTGATGCTCTATACCATTACAGTTTACCCTTAAAGCATTAAAAGTTTTCAAAGCATTCAACTATGTTGGAGGGAAATTTCCATTACAAATGTTTCTACCGTTAAAAAATGAACTTATTATAATGTGACCTTTTCTTTTCCTCACCAAAACTTGAGAAGACTTGTGCACGTTGCTCTCCGAGGACCTCGAGCTTCTGCTTTTCACAGCCCTGTGATGACTGCACTCAGTCCCTGGCAAGTGGTTGTCAAGCAGCTGTTCTCTCTGCTGCCTGCAGGGCTCAGGACTGGCCGCTCCTGCGCAAGCGTTTCCAGGTAAGAGCTCTGCTTTGCAAACAGGGCTAAAGGAAGAGTGTTCAGAAATACTAAGGTGGAAGAAATTCGGGACATCTCGCCCTACTCACAGTTTTAAAACTCCTCTTACATATTTCAGAAGAATTTTCTCCTTTGTCATGCACATTGTTCACATTTCCTTAGTGAAATTTTCTTGTTGCATTTTTAAAAGTTCTGTCCCAAAGACACCCTTATTTGCTATCATTTTTGAAGATTATAAGAATATAGAGTTCTTGATGGATCATTAGACTATTCTGGAAGTGTTGTGTCATTTTACGTTTTCTGGTTTTTTGTGTTTCCTTTTGAAAACTTATGTGGATTGGTTCAGTTGGTCTTTAGTTGTAGGTAATTCTTTGCATGTTTTTCCTTCTGGGTTAATGTTCTGCAACTTCATACAATTTCCCTGAGACCATACTTCCTTTCAATCACATACCCTCCACTGTTGTCTCATTGAATGCTGAGTGTTCCATTCTGCTGGCTTCTGCACAGTTGGTTTAATATTGGGATAGTCCGGTGACAGCGAATCTTTCAGAGACCAAGTACCCAAACTGCACCCCAAATCTACTTTTGCTTCACAAAGAACCAACACTGCAATTACACCTGAATACTGAGGTTTTAGCTTAGAAAAAACTCATAACTTGTGAGTATGTGGGTACCTCATGCATTAACTTCTTTTATCTTAAAAGAGAAAGAAATGACATACATGCCATGGGCTCACCACTACTGGCTTAGCCTCTTCCTATGTCCTTCAATTTTACTTCCCAAGCACATTTTGCAATTCTTGCTTTCTCTCTGTGCCACATTCTATATTACTCCTGATTTAGCTACTTGTTCACTAATTTCTTGTCACTTGGTGTAGTCTACAGTTTAACTTCTCCATTGAGTTTCTAACTAAATTTTTATTTGTTTCTTTTTAAGATCTTCGTGGTTCTTTTGACTGTCTTCTGTTAACTATGCTGATAAAGTCATCTTATTTTTAAACCTATAGGCATTATTTTATACTCTATATCTTGTAGTTTTAATAGAATTACTGTAGCAGTCTTGAGGGATAATCTGTTTGTGTTTGTGTTTTTCCTACTCTTTCTCTTAGTGGATGGTATTTTCAGTAAAAATCTATGTTCATTCATTGAATACATGCCAGTCAACTTACTTAGTTTTCATTTATGTAGCAAAAACTATTCTTTTTAGATTTTTAGATTTGAAAATAACCAAGAAACTATAACCACAACCAAGACAGACAATTTCTATCACCCAGGGAGATTCCTGTGTCTTTACAATCCATCCTCTCTGCCTTAACTTCGGATAACCCTGATGTGTTTTTGTCAAATAAGCCAGTTTGTGTTTTCTCCAGATAGAACCGCACATCATATGCTCTTCATTGTCAGCTTCTTTCACTCAATATGAATATTTTGATATTTTTGTTCTTATTGCTATGCGCATCAGTAACCAGCTCTTTTTGCTGAGCAGTATTCCATTATATGGCTACAACCATTCATTATGTATTCAAATATTTTGCCCATTTTTAAATCAGATTGTCTACTTTTGGGGTATTGAGCTGTTTGAGTTACCTGTATATTCTAGACATTAATTCCATATAAGATGCATAGTCTGCAAAGATTTTCCCCATTCTGAAGGTTGTCTTGTCACTCTGTTGATTATTTCCTTTGCTGTGAGGCAGGGTTTTAGTTGGAAGTAATCTCATTTGTTTCATTTGTTTTTTCTTGCTGTGTATTTGGGGTCTTGCAGCCAATCTTTTCTCATCCCAGTGTCATGAATTACTTCTTCTATGTTTCCTTTCAGTAATTTCATAGTTTAGCGTCCTATATTTAAGTCTTTAGTCTATTTTGAATATTTTTTATATGAAGAGAGAGAAATCTAGGTTACTTTCTTTGTATTTGGATATCAAATTTCTCCAGCATGATATATTGAAAAAGTATCCTTTCTCCAGCATGAGATAGTGGTCATCTTTTGTCACAGATCAGTTGACAACAGATGTATAGATTTATTTCTAGACTTCTTGATCCATTCCACTGTTTCTATTTGTCTGTTTTTATGCCTTTACCATGGAATTTATTTACTACAGTTTTGTAATATACTTCAAAGTCTGGTGATATAGTGTCTCCTACTTTGCTCCTTTTTTTCAAGTTTTTTTTTTTGACTATTCAGTGTATTTTCTGGTTCAATAGGAATTTTAAAGTTCTGAGAGGAATATTGTCGATATTTTGAGAGAGACTGAACTGAATCTGCATACTATGCAAAGTATGGCACTTAATATTAATTCTTCCCATTCAGAAATACGAGATTTTTTCCATTTGTTTGTATCTTCTTCAACTGCTTTCATTTATATTTTATAGTTTTCAGTGTAGAGATCTTTCACATCCTTGGTTAAATCTATTCTAATTACTTTATGTTTTTGTAGCTATTGTAAATGTGAATGTTTTCTTGATTTTTTTCTGATAGTTTTCTATTAGGATATAGAAATGTGCTGATGTTTTGAATATTTATTTTGTATACTGCTGAATCTATTCATTAGCCCTACAAGTTTTTGATGGAATCTCTAGGTTTTCTGTATTTATAAGAAAGATTATATCATCCTTAAACAGGGACAATTTGACTTCCCCTTTTCAACCTGGTTGTCTTTTATTTCTTTCTCTTCCCTACTGATTCTGATTAGTTCTTCCAGTACTGTATGCAAGAGAAGTGGTAAAAGTATCTGGGCATGGTGGTGCACACCTGTAGTCCCAGCATTTGAGAGGCAAAGGCAAGAGGATCTCCATGTGTTCAAGGCCAGCCTAGGCTATATAGTGAGTTCAAGGACAATCCGAACTCTGAACTACAAGCAAGACCCTGTCTCAACAAAACAAAACAAAACAAAACAAAACAAAACAAAACAGAACAGAACAGAACAGAACAGAACAGAACAAAACAAAACAGAACAAAACAAAAGTGGTAAACGTAGGCATCTTTGTCTTCTCCAGACCCTAGAGAACAAATTACCTTCTTTTTATGTTAAATCTGATATTAGCTGTGGGTTTTTGGTGATACTTATTTTGTACATACTTTTCAGAACTGTTTTGCTGAGCGGTTTTTTTTTTATCATGAATTGAGTTTTAATTTTCTTGAGTGCTTCTTTTCTGGATCTATTGAAGTGATCTTGAAGTTTTTGTCCCTTTTTTCTCTTAAGGCAATGTTTCAGATGACTGGTTTGTGTGTTTCGAACCATCCTTGCACCTCAGGAATGAGCCTCACTGGATGACGGTGAACGACCCTGGTACTGTACCAAGAGAGCAGGTCGCTAATACTACAATAAGACACAAGAAGAAGACTGCAGGCTGATATTCCTGATGAGTGTATTTAGCATGTCTTTGCTGGATCATCTATATGCCTTTTAGTGAGCTGTGAGAGTATTGTCTTTATTTTGTAATTTGCTTTTCCATATTCTTAGTAGAATCTTTAAAAGGAAAATACTTGTTTTGTTTTAAATTCTAATGAAACTTGTTTGCAACATTTTATGTTAAGAT
>RJWT010004480.1:0-33268 GCA_004365215.1 Cuniculus paca
AGACGGAAGGGAAGGGGAAGGAAAGAGGAGGGGCAGGGAAGGGAAGGGGAAGGGGGTACTGAGCAAATAAGTCAAATATAACATTGGTTAATTCTGGGTGGTAAAAATACAGTAGAGCAGGGGTTGGCCAACTACTGCTCGGGGGCCAAGTCAAACCCCTATCTGCTTTTTTTTTTTCCTCCCTGCTTTTAAAAATAAAGTTTTATTGGAACACAACCATGCTCATTCATTTATATATTGTGTTCACTTCTGCACTACACTGTCAGAAGTAGCAGAGTCTCTAGTTGCAACAGAGACTTCCTGGTCTGCAAAGCCCAAAATGCTATTTAGGTTTTTATAGGAAAAGTCTGCTGACTTTTTCAATAGATTTTCTTTTTACTTTTTTGTATGTTTTACCATTTCCTAAAATGTAAGAACATTTAAATAACTAGAGGGACATTCACACTAACTTCCCAGAGGGAAAAAAGATTCTAAAACTGTCAGGGGTTTTTTCATATCAGAAGAGCACTACATTGCTTATTATTATATATTTTATGGAGTAAACTAACAGTAGTAATCAGAGCTACTTGGTAACACAGCTTAAATAACTGGTAAATTATAGAAATACTTCATATGGGAAAAACATACATAGAAGTAGTAACATTAAATATGAAGTATATGTCCCTGAGAAACCTGAATAATTGAAAGAAACTAGCATAATTAAAGACTAATTGTCCCATATACATGAAGTAGAAGAGCAGTGTATTCTCCAAATACATAACCATATATACAAAATTTTAATAAGTATGCATTAATATTTATGAATACATTAATATCTTAATTGTACAACTGTATAGGTAACAGCATCATTAATAATACAAAAGTAATTTACTAATCACATAATTAAAATATAATTTAATATACAATATATAAATAAATACAAGTTAATTTAATGACATTCCATTAACTAATGTTGTATATTGCCTGAAGATAATCATAGAAAAATAATAATTAATTAGAAATTATCATCTTCCAACAACATAAATAATAGAGTTAAGAGTTACTAAATTGAGACAAACTATCTCTCCACATTACAATGAAACCCAGTGTGGTTCCCTGCGAGACTTTTGTTATAAAGTGAGTCTAATGTGGTTTGAGTTTTTCCTCTCATTTTTTTCCACTGAGGATTTCTCGACATGCAGACACATTTTCTACTTTTTGCCTTGTCACCAAAGAATAGCAACTCATATTTGGATCATCTTCAAAAATAGTAAATGCTACTAAAATAAGGTCAAAAACCTGTGCCAGTGTCTTTACTGTTAGTTAAGCTGAAGGCCTAGGCTAATTGCTATGGCCTTCACCCTGCTACCTCTGTATTTCTAATTCTAGCCCAAGCAAATTTTCAACAATGCCTTTTATCAACTTTGTGTAAGTCTACCTTATCTACAAATATACTTTATATATAAATATATCTTATATAGACTGCTTTTTTGTTTGTTTTGTTTTTTTTATACCGAGAATTGAACTCAGGACCTCATATTTGCCAGGCAGGCACTGTGCCACTGTGCTATATCCCTGACCCAGACTGCTTATTAACAGATGTTATACTGTCCTTCAAGTTAAAGCCTCTTTAAGATTTTGATAGCTTTAGAGATAGCAGATACAGCTTGCCTGCTCATTATCAAAACCTCAAAAGGCTTTAAAATTGGAAAGGCAGCCATGACTTAACGTAAACCTTTTATCTCACTGTAACATTTCAAATCATCAAAAATGCTTTACACCTGTATTACCAGGATTTTTTTCCCCACTTATTCCCTATGATTGTCTGGCTATAAACTATGGGGGCTATAAACTTTGTAAACTACAGTAAGGACCTGCTTTAAGTGTTTTTGGTACTTTGGTGCTGCTTCTGGTGTTCTGAGTACTATCTTTAATGTTGGGCAAAATACACATTCCTAAAGTAGTAACATGAGGCATCATAACAGTGGCTTAGCCATCTTCATACACTTTCATATTTAACTTCTGTCCAATTACTGAATTTGAGGGCACACATTTTAGTACCACGTAACGAACATTTGAATGACACTGTTATGTGACATTAAGAAAAAATTTTTAATTATATCAAGAGTAAATGCTAACATTTACCATAGTAGTCACCAAAAATATTAACCTAAGATTTAGTACAGTATCATGGGATGGTAATTATACTCCTCCACTAAAGGGCAACAATGGCATAAATTTGTTATCTTTTCAGCCTTCCAGATTTGAAATAATTTACTCTTGAAAAACACAATTTCTTTCATTTTTGGGACATTCCACAATATTTCAAATTTGAAATATAATGTTTTGTACTATTTTCAGTCTCACATAATTCAAAATTACAATACTAAATTTTAAAAAATTTTCTAGTCTAAAAAGAAAACGCTGAATATAGTACAAGAGAAAAATAAGCAACCAGATTGAATTAGCAAGCATTTAAAGAAATTAAGAAATCTGAACACAAGGAATAATAAAATAAATCCAGAATATATTCTTATTAATCATATAAGGTCCAACTATAAGATTCAAAACAAGAAATTAATGTAAACACTACTCTATCTTTTGTAAAAAGTAAGCTACAAAGAGAAAAGTACCCTGACATATAAATGAAAATAAAGCCAAGCAGGTTTATCCAGAAAAAAATGTTAATAGTAAAACTTACATTTCCAATGATTTTTGCTGCCTCTTTAGTAGCTGCACCTGTTATAAATCAAAACATACATTATTAATCCCAGAATACATGTAAGAAGTTGGTTTCCTCTAAAGTGGACTATAGCCTGAACTGAAATTTCTCAAAAAAATGGTCCAAAGAAATTCCACATTAATATCACCTGTGATATCTGGGAAAGGTAAGGATAACCATGTCACAGACTAATCCAACTATATTAGAATGTCTGGTAAAAGCAGGTATAGTAAAATCACCTGCATTCTTAAAAAAATAAGTCACACATACAACTTCTTTTCCCATCCACATCATTTTTCTTGCTTAACCACTCCTCCCGGAGACAGAGGGATACAGTTTTTATATAATGTAAAAAAGATATTACCAGTAAGAGCCACTTACACTAGGCAATGCTCATTCCTACCTTCTAACCAACTACTTACATCAAGTCATACCTTTTAAAACAGTCTTAGTGTTTCCTGTAGGCTGGGCTGCAGGTACTTTTGCCAAAGATACCACATTGGTTATGACTGGGGTTATATTTGTTCTTGTAGAAGGGAGTGCCATCATAGCAGTTTGTGCCTTAGAAATATTTACTAATTAAAATAAACAAAAACGTAAGTATAAACAAAAGGTTTACACAAAAAACATTGTTTAATAACTAAGTTTTCAAAAAGCAATATAAACTCTGCACAATGTTGGCTTGGTAAATTCTAAACAAATTAGCATTCATTAGGGCTTTAAAAAGCTTGATTCTGTAAAATTAGAAGCTTCAAATGACACATAACAGGTAAAAACAAGGTTATCAGCTTCAGGATTAACCGGGCTGTCCTATAGTGAAATATTAGGACTTCTACCCTTACACTTGCTTTGAATAAAAATTTAACATGACAATTTTTATAAGTAAGTTGATGAAGGACATTGATATTCTTGAGGATTTCTTGACATGCAGCCACATTTTCCACTTTTTGTCTTGTCACCAAAGAATAGCAACTCATATTTGGATCATCTTCAAAAATAGTAAATGCTACTAAAATAAGGTCAAAAACCTATGCCAGTGTCTTTACTGTTAGTTAAGCTGAAGGCCTAGGCTAATTGCTATGGCCTTCACCCTGCTACCTCTGTATTTCTAATTCTAGCCCAAGCAAATTTTCAACAATGCCTTTTATCAACTTTGTTTAAGTCTACCTTATCTACAAATATACTTTATATATAGATATATCTTATATAGACTGCTGTTTTGTTTTTTTTTTGTTTTTTGTTTTTTGTTTTTGATACCAAGAATTGAACTCAGAACTTCATACTTGCCAGGCAGGCATTGTACCACTGTGCTATATCCCTGGCCCAGACTGCTTATTAACAGATGTTATATTGTTATATAACATTAGTAAATGAAATGTCATTAAATTAACTCGTATTTATTTACATATTATATTGTATATTAAATTATATTTTTAATTGTGATTAATAAATTACTTTTGTATTGTTAATGATACTGTTACCTACACAGTTGTACAATTAAGAATCTGCATAACATTGATATTCTTAAACCATATGACAAAATATTCTACTGCAAATCAGAATGGTCTCAGGAGATAGATGGTAACATAAAAGTTCAGGACAAGGCATATATGATTAAGGTAATGATTAATAAGACTGCAAAGGCAGGCAAAGAGCCTGCAAGCAGATGGATTCTGTCAATCAGGCAGCAAGCACTTCAGACCTTGATAAGAGAACATAACATCAACTGTTTTTTATCTAATACTCAGAAAGTGATATGTACAACTACTTTAAGAACACGCCAAACATCTAAGTATTCTGAATATTTTGACATTAGCTGTCCTACTTGCAAAATTATTTTATGCTTAGCCAGGAAAAACTTTACTACCCATGAAGAACTGGTCTATTTTTTTCTGAGATAATTAATGTGTTGTTCTTTTTTTTTATTTCTGGTGAAAACCAAGCTACAGATCAAATCTTATACCAGTCACAGCACTATATTAGCATACTTACATCTTCTCCCTTCGTCTGTCCTGATTTTCTATTTATATTCCTAGTTTATTAGTTGAATAGTATGCAGTCTCTACTATTAGCTGTATTATCTGTATGTATAAATTCAATCAAAAGCAATCAAATCAAATTTTTTCTGTAAAAATTAATGAAAGGACTATTCGTTAAGGATTCTTAAAGGGAAATTTAAGGAAATGTGGGCTCTTTGAATCCAGTGAAATTTTGTTTTATAACATTGTTTTCAACTGTGTATGCTGATGGTATATCCTAGCACTAACATCAAGACCCCATTAGGCAAGTTTAACTTTACCTTTATTTTGTGAAAGAAGATCACTCATATTTTGTTGATGACAAAACTTCAAGACACAAAATAGGTTACAGAAATGTTTGATATTGCCTCGCCATTTTATGGACTCACTCAGCTTACCCTGACGTTTACAACCATCACACTTGGCCATCTGAGAAAGAAGTCATGACAATAAAGGCTTAAAATTATAAAATAATGAATAGATAACTTTAATCATAAATCAGAGACACCATGAAAACAAGATACTGTATGATGAGTCAGGACTACAAATTATAAAGTTCCTACCTTAACATACTGTAGTTAAAAATAAAAGTTTATTTATTGTATATAGATCTAAACCCTAAATTGAGAGAATTATTATAAAAGATGCTGTTCTGTTTTTTAAATTACTGAGGAAGGAATCTAAAGACAGATTCTATTTTTGAAAGATTAAGAAGAAGCATACTATAGCAGAAAGAATATGGGGCTTTGAAATCAAAAAAACTTTGATTAATTAGACAAATATCTTACTAGACATTCTTTCCCTGAAGCCCTGTGGTCCTGCTCATCTAATTACAAAAAAAGGTACTACTCTCCCCCCCAAGAAAATTATATTTTGGAGTTCGATTCCCAGTACCCCCCCCAAAAAAAGAAAATTGTATTTTGGAGGTGGCAAAGAGACAAAGAGGTAGTGATTTGACTATTATGCTGTAAGTGCTAGGTAGCTGTCACCTACCAGCTTCCTCAAGGGCATTAACCTCTCTAGACTTCACTCCTTTTCTTTTTCACACACTGGCAATAACACACCTACCTCTTGGGACTGTGGTGAGGATTAAATGAAACAACAATTATGGAGCACCAGCATGTGTTACTGACAATTAATAATGACTATCACTGTTGGCCTTTCAGAAAGGTAATTTTTTTTCAGAATTAAATTGTTAAGGTTGTCAGTCATTGTCCTTTAACCTATGAAGTGAGAACAAGGTCTGACTTCAAATTTCTCAGCATAACCTAAGAGAGCCACCTAAAACAACGTTATATAAAGTTCTAACCTAAAGGAATTCAAAATTTCAAACAAGGTCAATGTGCTTTATAAGAAAGCAAAAATAAGGCACAGAAGAGAACGAAATTCCTAACATATGAAAATGACAATAAGAGATAGAAATGCTTATTACCCTGATTTGATAACACATACTGTATACATTTATTGAAGTGCTATACCTCATAAAGATATACACATTTCATAAAAGATACATAACCTCAATCAACAGTCTCCAGAGATCATTAACTTTTTCTCTAAAGATTTTATCTTTATATTCAAATTTTGCAATAGTAGCCCATATTTTACTTTTTACAGTTCTAAACACTGCATGTTTCTTCACATAATTTGAACATACAGAAAATAATCTGCATTAACTCAAATCAAATCAGTGTATCACATTTACCTGATAAAAAAGAACTGTAAATTTGGACATGCACTCTTCACAACAAAACTCCTCTAATTTGCCCTCCAATCGATTTTCCACCAAATTTGGGGATGTCTGTGAACAATAACTGCACATCTTACAGTAATTTCCCCATCGTTCTCCAAAGTCTCGAGCAGAGAGGAATTTGCAAACTGAGCACAAAAAGGGATGAAATGAGGAAACATCAAATTCACATTAACTTCAAGGAGATAAAATGATTTTCTATGGTCTTAGACACAAACTTTAAACAAATGTAGATATAAACTTTAATTTCTAAATATATGACACAAGTACTTGCCTCTGGGTTAAAGAATAGCTTGTATATCCACAGAACAAATTCCTATCACCTTTTAAATATACTCTAAATATTAGACCATCTGTTTCACAAACATCACAGATATAGAAGTTTCTTAAGCCAAAGAGCAGCAACTGCTTAGGTCCCCATTTTACAAACAGATACAAGAATAAAAGATCCTTGATGTTATGGCTAAATGTACAAGATTTTTACACCAGTACCACTGATTTAATTCTGTTTCAATAGTTTTCCTTTACTCCGATTACCACAACATTTACAAAGACAAACTTTAGGGCTAGGGTTGTCATCAGTCAATGGCAGGGTGCTTGCCTAGCATATGTAAGACCTTGGTTCAACACCCAGCACTGAAAAAAAAATAAAAGATTTTGGGGGGCTATGGGGGGCTGAACCCAGAGCCTTCACACTGAGCTATATATCTAGCCTTTTTTATTTTTTTATTTTGAGACACTGTCTCACTAAAACACTCAATCTTGGAATCCTCCCATTACAGCTTCCCAAGAAGTCAAAATTACAGATATGTATCACCATGGCCAGGAAAAAACAGGCTTTAAACCAACACACAAATGCTCAAATTAGACCTCATGAGAGAAAACCTATTTGAACATTAGTCATGCGTTATTTCCACAAGTCATCATAAATTATTTTATAATATTCTATAACAATATGCTATGAGGATAAAACTAAACTTTTTTCTTTACCTTCACTACAGAATGGCTTATCGACCCCTGAGAATCGCACAGTCTCCTTTATAATTTTCTGCAGTTTACAGTAGTCACACATTGCCATAACTCTATTTTTCCTTTTGTATTCATCAGAACAAGTCTTGCAACAGAATAGAAACATTTTGCCCTGCAGAGAAGTAACAGTCATTGAGATCTAGCTAAACAGCTGTTTATCTTTAAGAAACCTTTGTGATTCCTCAAAAAACAAAAAATAGAAATTCCATTTGACCCAGCTATTCCCAGAGCTCTTCTTCCCAAAACGGTTAGAGACACTATATTACAGAGATACATGTATAGCCACATTAGCAGCACAATTCACAATAGCTGAATCTTGGAAGTGGCCTATATTTCGATCAACAGATGAATGGATAAAGAAAACGTGGTAGTCGGCTGGGGATATAGCTCAGTGGCAAAAGCACCTGCCGGCAAGCTCAAGATTCCTAAGTTCAATTCCCAGTACCAAAAAAAAAGAAAAGAACGAAAATGTGATATTTATACACAATGGAGTACTACTCTGCCATAAAGGATAAACTTTTTTGTAAGAAAATGGATGTACCTTGAGACCATAATGTTAGGTGGAGTAAATCAGACTCAGAAGCTTAAATATCACATGGTTTGTCTTTTTATAAGAGAAATCCAATATATTTAAAAAGCACAAAATGAAATGGGGGACTAAAGATTCTTTTCTTTACATTTCAAAACAATCCTTTCATAACCATGCTTTACCTTGTAGAAAAGCAGCTCTGGCTTTGTGGCAAACATTTGGTTACAGTGCTGACACTTGAGCTTCACAAGTGTATGGGCTAACGCAACCTGTTGGGATTGTTCAGCAAGAGTCTGGAAGCCAGCTGGGGCAGCACCACTGACAGAACCTGAGAAAGAGGCGCCACCTCTCCCTGCTGACATTGCTGACCCGGAGGGCTTGCTCACAACCACTTGACCCTGAGATGGGGGTGCTGCCGAAGGGTTTGCTCCTTTTGGCTTGTTAAATACATTCTAAATGAACACAAATAAAGCAAAGATTTTATCAATTGAGAAATAATGAAAAAAAAGAATGTAACTTACTGATTTTTACTTCTTCATTTTAATAAATTCTTTTTTTTTTTTTTTTTTTGTGGCACTGGGGATTGAACTCATGACCTCGTGCTTGCCAAGCAGGCACTTAGGCCACTGAGCTAAATCCCCAGGCCTCATTTTAATAAATTCTGCCTCGAACTTTTTTTTACATCTTATTTCTCACAGAATGAGTTTCAATGATGTACTTTCAATGCAGATAAATGGAGAAATGCAATATTAAAAGATAGTCCAGGCTTTAAAGATCTCCAGGATACACCACTAAAAAATCCAGCATGTTTTCCTGTTCCCCCAAGGTACCCTGTTCCTGCAAGCCCAGCACTAACTCCTCATGGCTATTACAACATAATGGCCACCAGCAATCTCTCTCTCCTGGAGCCAGTGATACCATATCAGGGATCCTCTCATCTGTGGGATCACTAAATTCAATTTTTGTGTGTGGACTGGGGTGAGAAGAAAATGGGACAAGTGGATGCTTTCAATTCCATGCCATGGGCCATCAGGTATCTGGCCAAGAATGAGGAAGTGACACATGAGCCCCAACAGCCTACTGTCCATCACCATGTAACCTACTCAACCCATACCCCATTTGATAGGAAGGAGCCACAGCAGAAAGTGGAAGGGAAGGGCACCTTATGCAAAGACCTTGAGTAAGGAAGCCCAACAACTGGGCTGAAACATTTTGTAGAAATGACCTCTGCAATTCTGGTTGAATAGAATTTTTTTTAGTTTAAATTTTAAATTTTCTAAGTATGGACCTTCAACAGGTCCATACTCTCAGACCCTTGTACACACCGCAGCATGAGTTTGTGTCGGTTAAATATATTATTGGGCTGGTAAACTCATTGCGCATATGTGCAAGACGGCCACAGAGGGCGGAGCTTCTTTGTGATTTTTTTCGCCTAAGAGAGCTACACACATAAAATACTACCTTCGGTCATACCTGGAAAGCTACCACACAATTGGAGCTGCAGAAGCTGTATATAGTTCCATTCGACATAGCTAGGTGATACTGAGGGATTGCTGAGGTTTTACAACTATGACAGGAAACCTGGACACCTTGATGACAAAAAATAAAAAAGCAATGAACATGTTACCCAAATGAACAAACAATCCAAAATTCTAGAAATAAACAACGACAACCACAAATACTCAGTATAGTCATCCTTTAATATCAGCAGGGCATTAGTTCTAGGATTCCCCGAGGACAAAACAATCTGCAGATCTTCATTGTATATATAAAATGATACAGTATTTGCATATAATCTACATATATCTTCCCAAACATCCACTTGTATACTTTAAATCATCTCTAAACTACTTATAATAACTAATAAAATGTAAACACTGTGTAAATAGTTGCTATATTATATTATTTAGGGAGTAACAAGAAAAAGTCTACATGTTCAGCACAGACGCAATTTTTTTCCCTGAATATTTCTGATCTGCCTAGTGGAACCCATGAAAGGCAAACCCACAGATATGGAAGGCCAATTATAATAAACACGCACACACAAAATCAACAAACTTTACAATCAGCTCTAAACCTAACTACAACAACCTCAATTAACTCCCACTTATACAAAAACTAACCTAGGACTTACAATTATTTTTTTCTTCTCATATATGAAATTACAAAATACATACAACTATTTGCATTAAAAAATCAGTTCTTTAAAAATAAATCAATCTTGAGTCTTTATTCAACCACACAGATAAATTTAGTTTGTAACAATATGAGAGAAAAGCAGTTATGGTCTTAACAGTTACTAAATCTGTAAATTTATCAAATTTAAATATTACCTGAAGAAGTGACAGTTTTAACTCTGTAAGCAGATAAGCAATTAATAGAGCAGAAAAGCTCTGTTTTTCCTGAGTCATTTGTAGTCTCAATCATTTCAGCTGACGGCCTCAATGATTTCCCCAGGGCATACGGAGGAGTATGAGCTGAATTCTATTAAGAAAATAAAATAACATTTAGATCCTAGCATGTAAGATTAAATACTGTTCTAAAAAGAAAAACGTGCTATCATTGTCATTCATTGAAATATCTGAACATGACAATGAGGCCACACTAATATTAGACTGTTTTGAAAGTTGGGATGTGGAAAAACCAAGTTCTTTCAGACAATAATAAAATACAAACAGAAAATTAAGTAAAAATTAGATATTGTAGTGACAACAAAACACTTTACACATAATGAACTGGAAAGTCAGAACAGTTTTCTCACCACAAAAACCAGAAGGAAACACATAGGCCACAGACCAGAAGACCATATTCAGTACATAACTTGACCTCAGTCTAGAAAAGTCTACCAATTCTAAGGCTACTTAACTCGTTAGGACTATTTAGCAAGAGATAGAAATGATGTTTAATGCATAAGGAGACCCTACAAAACTATTTTTAAGCTAAGTTTCATAATAAAATTTGCCTGTATGTTTATTCATGTTTTAATAGTAATGGTGGCTACTGTTTATTACTTTTTGAAAGTTTACCATAAGCCATATCCTATGCTAAACAATGTATGCATACTATATCATAGAATTCCTTTGTTAACACAGTGAAATACGTTTAGATCAAGTTTTATAACTTTTTTTTTTTGTACCGACAATTGAACTCAGGACCTTTTGCTTGCCAGGCAGGCACTGTGCTGCTGAGCTATGTTCCCAGCCCAGTGAAGTACTTTTAAAAATTATATTAACAAAAAGTTTAAATTTAATTCACAGACAAGGGCTGGGAGTATAGCTCAGTGGTACAATGCTTGCCTAGTATGCACAAGGCCTTGGGTTTAATTCCCAGAACTTGGGGGGGGGGGATCACAAGATAAACAGAAATAGGAAATTAAACTTATTTCACCAGACTATAAAGTTCACGCTCCTAACCACTACACTATCCTGTCACTGATAAACTAGATGGTCTCTCAATAAGAGAGTAAATGGCAAGGAAATATAAATGTAAATGTGCATATATCTTCCAAGTAAAAGGGGAACCTTATTTATGCAGTTGACATATTATAATTCTACTTTAAAAATTAAGAATGGAACTGATTTTTGATTTTACAAAATAGTAATTCTTTTCCTGTGACAGCAGGAACCAGACTGCCAAAAGTGGCAGTTCCCAGAAAAGAGATACTTTTTACTAATGAATGTAAACTATCAACTGATCAGAGAAATTAACAAATCAAAAATTTGCTAACTTAAAATTTTTACAATTTATTTTTTAAGATAACTTTAAAAATCCAAATCACTCAGTAATAAACTCACATGATACATTTACAACCAGATTAACTCATTATTTATTGCAATAAGCAAGGTTAAAGTATTTTAAAATGATATTGCCAAAATAATTAAAACTCACTGCAAAACACATTTTAGAATAAAAGATATGACTTGCTCAGTTTTATAATAAGTTTTCTTCACAATCACTATTTTACAAAATATTTCACACGAACCATGAAATAAATCTATAAATTCTTAGTCATGAAGACAACCTTAAAAACTGACTTGAAATGCCTATTATCTCATTCTACAATCATCCCTACAGTATCAAAATCTATCCTATTTTTATGAAGAGAAATTCACACATGAGGATGAAAGGATGGGAAGAATTCACTCTTTTTTTTTTTTGGAGTTCACTCTTTTATTTTGCAGTTCATCTCTGTGCAGCCAGTTTAGGATTAAATTTAACTATGTTTGACAAATTGATGTTCATACCTGTTTATATGCTGTGACACTTGTTGAACTAAAAACTTTCTGGGATTGGCTAGGTCCAGAACTACTATAGCAATAGCTCCCACAGTTCTCACAACAGTTCATGGTGAGGTTGTTGGTGGAATGAAATTTTGAAAAACAAGCATCACTACAAAGACCATGTACCACATTTTGATACTTAACTTCAAATCGAGTCTAGGAAATAGAAACACATATACATACAAAATAAGCAGAGCCAGTTAAAATGCCTCTGGATCTTTCAACAGAATCTCAATAAAAGTAAAATGTAACTTACATCAGCATTTTTCTGACACATACTGCACTTAGTTGAAATACTATTGGTATATATGGTAACAACAGGTTTTTTCTTTAGCTCATAAGAAGACAAACATGACTGACTGCAGAAATCTTTGCTAGCAGGAGAATTTTCAAATTGGGTTGTGATCACATCCTTTGGATTTAAAATGTCTCTAAAATAAATAACAAATGCAAAATGAAATACGTAACAACTGTAACTCCTTCCTTTTTGTAAGCTAAGGCAGTATCTACTAGGGGGCAGTCATTGTACAGTGCGATAAAGCCCTGGAAAAGGCATCTGAAAACCTGGTTTTAATAATAGTTCTGTTACTTCTAGCTGAGTGATGATAAGAAAGTCAATTACTGTCTCAATTTTCAAGTATTAAAATGAGGTTTATAATTTCTAATTATTAGCTGTGTGGATGGAGAATTATATTTAAAATATAACCAGCCAGACGCTCATGGCAAAACAAAATTTCATCTGCTGGAGCCAGTGGGAGTAGATTCAGTGGCCATTCCGTAACTCCAGACCCTAACACATGTGTCCTTTTACTACCCAACCACTGCCAAGAGTAGAAACATAAGGAAACAGTAAATAAATTTTTTTAAAAAATTAAGATCTGGGGAAACATGATATACCAAAGACTAATATAAAAATTAGCATGATATATAGAATTTAGCTATGAGACAAAAACACAAATAACTGAATAGTTCTGTGAGATCTGTAGAGCCATTTTATAAGAGCTAATTATGTTTTTTTTTGGTACTGGGAATCGAACTCAGGACCTTGTGCTTATAACAGCTGATTACTGCAATAAGCATTGACAGCAATACCCTGGTAAACAGAAGCTAACTATTGCTAGTCTTTTTTTTTTTTTTGTCTTTTTTTTTTTTTTTGTCTTTTTTGAGACAGGGTTCGCTACGTAGTTCAGGCTGGTCTCGCACTCACTTTGTAGCCCAGGCTGGTCTCAAACTTGCGACACCTCAGCCTCCTGAGTGCTGGGATTACAGGAGTGCACCACCACGCCCAGCTCAGTATTGCTATTCTTCAAACAAGTATAAAAATTGAAGGAAACAAGGGCCGGGGACATGGCTCAGCAGTGCAGCATCTGCCTGGCAAGTGCAAGGTCCTGAGTCCGATTTCCAGTGCCATCCAAAAAAAAAAAAGGAAACAGTCAAACACTAGCACAGGTGATAAAGTCAAGAACAATAGTGACAGTAATATTAAATGTCACAAGTGTACTAAGTAATTACTATATATTCAGGCATTATTCTCCTTACTCAAATTACCCAATTTAAATATCACAATAATGTAGGAAGTATTATCATTTCACTTTACAAATAAGGATACCAAATTATAGTGTGGATAAACAATGATACCAGCACATAAACTCAGGCATTTTGGGGTTAATCATTCTACTATCCTGTCTCTCATATTATTATCTTTATTATGTAAGCCTGTTCCATGATAAATATGAAATAACAAAAATATTTTAATTTTATAAAATCACCTAATCTTAAAAATATGACAATTTTTGAAACCAAATGGATATATGCTTATATGCAGATGAAGGATTAACTTTGGAGAAAGTATTTTTTACTGAAAAAGCAATAAATTTTATTTAATAAAGTGAATCTGCCATTTATATAATATATATGTAAACAAGAATTCATAATAAAAATATGTACATATAAATACAAATACACTCTAAACCTTATGTATTCATATGAGTATTTTTTTAATGGAAAAAACACACCTCTTCCTATAATAACATGGGCTCAAAACATTTTTTCTAATTTCTTTTTTCTCTTTTAACTTACAAAAATCCTTAAAAGAAAAATTTAATTTTATGGTTAAATTTCACCATTTAACAGCAGTATTCCATTTAAACACCTAGTGTGCTGACCTGATAAGGCATCAAGTAGCTTTTGGCAATTTGTAAAACTTTGGCACATGCTGAAAAGACCGATTTGCCACCTAATCTAGTCTAACCTAGTTTGAACGAATGTTTTATACGCTCTGAAGGCAATGGCAAATCAAGAGATCAAAACAGTTTTTGAAGGGAGCAAGGATATAGCTCAGTGGTGGAATACCTGCATTGTATGATAAGGACCTGAGTTTAATCCCCAGCACCACACGCACATGAGTGCACGCATACACACACACACACACACACACACACACACACACACACAAACATTATGGTAAAAAGCAAAAAAGCCACAACCAATATGCATTTGGATATGTAAGTAATGCTATGATCTTCAAAATGTAATTCACTTTAGCTTGGCATGATGGTGTATGCCTGTAATCTCAGTACTCAGGAAGGCTGAACTAAGAGGATTGCACATTTGAGTTTCACCTGGGCAATTTAGCAAGACCCTGTCTCAGAATTTTAAAAGCAAAGCTGGTACAAAGGCACACACATGTAATCCCAGCACTGGGGAGGCTGAGGCAGGAGGATTACTGGGAATTCAAGGTCACCCTGAACTACATAGCAAGACCTTGTCTCCAAAAAAAATTTTAAAAACAACTTTTTAAAAGCTAGGGAGGCCTAGGGATCTAGCTCAGTGGTCTAAGTGCCTGCCTGACAGGCGCAAGGTTGTGAGTTCAATCCCTGGTGCTGCAAGAAAAAAGAAAAGAAAAGCAAAGCTAGGGGTATGGGGCTGGGGATTTAGCTCTGTGGCATAAACGCTTGCCTGGCAAGCGTGACATCGAAAGTTCAATCCCCAGTGCCGCAAAAAAACAAAAAAAAACCTAAAGATATGGCTCAATGATAGAGTGCCCCTGACTTCAATCCTCCAGTACTGAAAAAAAAAATCTTTTAATACACTGTATTTTGATATTTGATATGATGAAAAAATATCTTAAAAACAGGAAACTAAATTTACTCTTTCATATCACTTTCATTAAAATGACAATGTATTAAAGTAAAGTGTTATAAAGGCATTTTACAACGAAGTGTAAGTAGGTAAAATACTTAAAAACCCCTCTCTCCTTGTTAATTGGGCATTTTTATCTTAGCAGGATTTACTTTTAGATAATTTAGGCTATCTGGGTATGATGGTGTACACCTGTAATCCCAGCACTCAGAAGGCCGATAAAGGAAGATCACTTAAGAGTCTGAGGCCAGCCTGGGATATATAGTGAGTTCAGGGCCAGCCTGAACTACAAACCAAGACTAAAACAAAACAAAACAAAACACAAAGATAACTAACACACCAAGCAGATAAACTGTTTTTTATCTCCAAAGTAAAAAAAAAAAAAAAGCCAATAGCCAGGCATAGTGGCACCAACCTGTAATCCCAGCACTCGAGGGTGGTGGTGGGGGTGGTGTTGAGGCAAGAGGATTGCTGTGAGTTCAAAGCCAGCCTGGGCTACAAAGTGAGTTCAAGGCCAGTCTGAACTACACAGTGAAACCCTGACTCAAAAAGAAGTTTATAAAATCTTTTATGTATACATAATATTACATAATTATAATAGTATAATTTAAATTTTATTATATTAATAAAATCTCTCTTATTAAGTACCTCTGTATGTTAAGCCATGTGTTAAATTGTGCTATTAAAACCTTAGGAAATAGTGGTGCACACCTGTAATCCTAGCACTCAAGAGGCAGGGTCACAATTGCCATGAGTTCAAGGTCAACCTGAACTACAGAGTGAGTTCAAGGGCAGCCTCAACTACACAGCAAGACCCTGTCTCAAAAAAACAAAAACATAAACAAAACCTAGGAATTGGATATTATTTGCAAATAAACAACTGAGGTTCAGAAGAGTTCAAATATCTAGCCCAAGGTCATTCAGCAAGTTAAGTCATGGAGTCACGATTTAAACATTAAGCTGTTTTTGGTTTTCTTTTTGAGACAAGGTCTTGCTGTGTAGCTCAGGCTGGCCTCCAACTCACAATCCTCCTGCCTCATCTTCCCAAGTGTTGGGATTACAGGTGTGGACTACCATGCCATTCTCACTGGGCAGTGCTGGGGATCCAACCTAGGCCCCCTCACATGTTCAGCAAGTACTTTACCACTGACCTATATTCCTAGTAACAAAACCAAGCTCTTAACTTTTCTTACTCTATGTTAGTGACCACCAACACAAATTTTTTAAAATTTCATCTGTTGTTTCATTCACGTTTCTACTCATGGCAGCTGCTGGCTAGAAAGAAGATATCTATCTCATGGTATGGGATTCTGGGGTGGCCACTGAATCTAGTCCCACTGGCTCCAGGGGATAAAACTTGGCTGCAGCTGAAACCTCACACTATATCCCTGGAATTACAATACCACAGAAATAGGCAAAAGACGCCAAATTCTTCAAATATACTAAGACAGAAAAAGGCTTATGTGACTTTGCTGTTTCTTTAGTGACCTCAAGAAAGTTCACAAGGATATTAGAAACAAACACCTTAAATTTTTACCTTCTAAAGTATTAAATAACTTTCACATACTACGAAAATGTTATTATTTTATTCTAAATTTCAGTAACTTTCAAGATAACTGTTAACTAATTTTAAATGGTTGCTGTTCACAATTACAATATATAGGAGCGGTCCTATAACTCCCACAAATGGTTTTTTTTTTTTTTTTGTAGTAAAATTTATACTAAATTTAACAAACAGAAAACTGGTTTGGGCAATACTTCTAACCCTAAGTCACTTATTTGATGTTGAAAAAGTAGGCTAATTTGCAAATTCCCAAGTAAGCTGAAAAGCAACTTCCACTGAAATGTGCTAAATACATTTAAACTAGCACTAGCATTTTTGGACTAAACTATACACACATTTGAAAAAGTAAAGTGAAAAGGGATGGCATTAAAAATTTGATACTTGGAACAGTTTGTGCAGGTTTTCTTGGAAGGAGGTGGCAGGCAGACAGGTAAAGGAAATCCAGCGATGCATCGTGTGGAACAGAAGAGCTGAGTAGATCCTGTCTTGTGATACGCGGTTTGCCCCTTATAAAGCATTCTTTTACAACCAGAACAAAAAACTTTAATAGCTACAGCTGGAACTGCAGGAAGCAATATATTTGGGGCAGATGATGGGAGAGAAAGTTGAAAGCCTGGGGTCAGCTGTTGAGCTAGCAAAACAAAATATGAAGAAAAAAGTTTTAGTATTAGAACTAAGGCAAATATATTCTTCTACAGTGTAAATTTTCTCAGTTTTCAAATCCAATGCTTTGAAATCCAACACTAATGAAATAACAAGTACTCCAAAACAAGGGAATTCAAACTTTTTTTTACCATGATCCCTGGTAAAGATTACATTTTAAATTATAATTTACTTCTCACATATATGTATTTGTGGAGGATTGTGCATAATTTAGTAACTGTCCCAGGCCAGGCATTGTGGCACACACCTATAATCCCAGAACTCAGGAGGCTAAGCAGGAGGCCAGCCTAAGCTACATAGTGAATTCAAGGGCAGCATGAACTACAAAGTGAGACCCTGTCTCAAAACAAAATACAAAACCATAAACAAGTAATTAAAATGAAAATTTCATGAAACAATACATTGTTTTACTATGTGCATCACATTCTGATATAATTTTATTCTATTTCATTTTTTTCAAATGCTGGTAAAGACCAGCTCTGATTGTCTAAAAAACATGAAAGAGAAAGATATAAGAAGTGTTCCCCTTAATTCTACTACACAATAAACAATATTAACTATAATTAACTTTTACAGTTCCATGTCTTACCCAGAGGACTTTCGTTAACTGAAAATACAGCACTGATTTTCAGTTCACTTCCTTGAGTTTTCGGCTGTTGGGCACAAGTATATTCCTTATTTAAAAAGACCAAAGAGAGAGAAATAAATATACTTAAGTACACTAAAAATTCAACCAAATACTAATTCTATTATATTCATTATTTACATGCTCTAATTGTAATCAGTTACAAAATTCAAAATTTAATATGTATTGTACTACATTTAATCTTTATAAAGGCAATCTTTCAGAACTGAAAAATATTTTTTAAAGTTTTGTTTGTTTCTGAGACAGGGTCTTGATCTGCAGTTCAGGCTGGCCTTGAAATCACTTTGCAGCCCAGGTTGGCCTCGAACTCGCAGTGATCCTCCTGCCTCAGCCTCCCAAATGCTGGGATTACAGGCATGCACCACCACACCTGGCCATTATATATTTTTTTAAATGTACTCTTGATGTATAATACATAGCTATTCTGATCTCTCTAATACTTGTTTTTTAGGATGTGTTTACAAGAACGTGATAAAGTTAAATATGCAAGATTTAGAATTTAAATCTAAATTAGTAATTGTAGTCAACAGACTCACCAGCTGTCATTTCTATTAATGGCAGAAAAGATACAAGAATTTTAACGCAATCTGTTCATTATACTCAAAATCATCAGTCTGAATCAGATTAATCCTTAACATATTCTTTAAAATGTTGTACAATAAAATGCAGTCTTTGAACACATTAAATGACTATCTACCTATCTTTAAAAAGATTGCCCTTTATTCAGAGATCACAACTACTTTACTTTTGTGTGTGTGTGTGTATTAAAATAGCCTCCTTACATTTTAAAACAAAGTTTAAAAAGATTGTCTGACTCCTTTGAAACAGTAGTGGTAGTTCACCCTTAGCAAAATAAACTGTTTACATTCAAAATGTCTTTAGACTACTGAATACTAAAAATGAGGAACCACTGCATTAATTCACCATTTTCTGTGGTGTATATTATGCCACCAAAAGAGATGCTACCTATAAGGTAAGACCTACATATATGTACTTTCTTTATAAGTGAGGAAAGATGTTCAGAAGCTTGCCCTGGGGCACAAAGACAGTAAGTAAGTACACAAATATAATCAAACCCACTGTCTCAGTTCAAAAACCCATGATATTTCCCTCATAAATGTACAAATACAGTATCACTGCTACAATAAATTCAAATTCTGGCCTCCAAATGATATTAAGTTGCTTTGTTATAGTCTCTCTCACCTCCTTTCTCTCATAGCATTTATCATAACATTATTTCATATTTATTTGGATGATAATTAATGGCTAACACAATCTTCGTTCACTAGACTAAAAGGATCAGATCCACCATGTATAGAAACCATATCTGTTTCTTCACCTCTGTATACCCAACACCCAATAGAGAAAATGATGGATTCTGACAGAAGACAGAAACAGATTTAACCTTGGATCTTAAATGAGTTACTGAATCTTCCTTAGTTTCAAATTCCTCATCTGTAAAATAAAAATGATATTACCTAATTCATGGGCCAATACAGGTAAATAAGTGATTTAATAAAATATATAGGATAATGATGGGCACATTAAAAAATGCTAGCTCTCACACTTAGTTTCATAATTATGGCATCTAATAAATGTGGAATGAATTAACTAACACAAGCCCATTCACTTGGATGTTCCCAAACATTACTCTATACCTAAACACTATTTATTAATTGGAACTTGCAAAGAGGCACAAGTTCAACACATTATATACACCTCATTCTACTTATCAAAAAGAATGCTTAAGATTTTAAAAACTATTCTGCTTCACCATCAACTCAATCTCTTAAAGATTTTTACTCCACAAAGTAACTGTTCTAAATCTTCTTACTTTCAAGTCCAAACCTCACATATTTCCTCCTCACAGATGTTTCAATTTCACCAGGTAAAAACAAGCAACTGAGAACTCCCTCAACCGCCTGATTCTCCTTTGCACTACATCAAACTGATCAGCCAATTGTCCTCTTACCTTACCAGAAAAAGCAACATTCTTAAAGGGTGCTTATGTTCTGAATTCATTTTCCCTCTACCTTCTTGAGCATTCCATTCTACCCTTCATATTCCACCTTTCTCTGTCTCCATAAGATTTTCTTCCCCTGTGATTTAAAAATGAATCGGTTCCCTTAAGAACTGCCCTCTCAGCCTGGTATGGTGACACATGCCTGCAATCCCAGCACTCGGGAGGCTGAGGCAGGAGGACCACCTTATACATAGTTAGTTCAAGGCTAGCCTGAACTACATAGCAAGACCCTGTCTCAAAAAACCAAAAGCCAAAAACAAACAAACAAACAAACAAAAAACTGTCCTATCTTCTTTTCTTTACAACCAAACTCTAAAACTTTAAAAATACTTATCATTACTTCATCTGAGAATGCCAAGGATTGCACTGTCTTTGGTTTGGTTATTTCAATTCATTACGATTTTTGTTTTGGGGATTTTTTGTTGTTGTTGTAGTTGTTCGGTTTTGTTTTTGTTTCTGTTTTTGTCTTTTTGAGACAGTTTTACTATGCAGTTCAGGCTGGCCTTGAACTCACTTTGTAGCCCAGGCTTGCCTCAAATTCACAGCAATCCTCCTGCCTCAGCCTCCTAAGTGTTGGGATTACAGGCATGTGCGACCATACCTGGTCTACGACTTTATATTATTTGCAATGTTTGTGAACCGAATATTTGTATCCCTGCCCCAAATTTGTACTGAAACTCTCATCCCTACACTAAAGGTATCTGAAGGTGGGGCCTTTGAGAAATAATTAAGGTACAGCCCTAATGAACAGAATTAGTGCCCTTTTAAGGAAAGGCTAGAGAACTAACTGGCTCTTCACCTCTAAGTTCTCAAACAGAAGTAAGTCTATGGCAATTTATTATAACAGCACCAAATAACTTAGTGCTACAATTTAAATATGGTTTGTCTCCTCTGAAACTCATGTTGAAATCTGATACCCAAAGTAACAGTGTTGAGAGGTCACATGACCCTTAAGAGGTAAATATGTCATTAACCACTTAATAGTTTACCCCAAGCATCACTTGGGCAGGTGTCACTTCAACCAGTTGATTTTTTATTTATTTTTTAACCAGTTGATTCTTGTATTGAATAAATCCAATAAAATTGTCATTTTTATATTTCCTGTTATATTATCTTACAAAAAATATTCAATTTTTTGTTACTCTGTATTTAAGTAATTGGACTGATAAGTGGTTAAGATGGACTGACACTTTCTTATGGGACTGAATCAGTTCCCAAGAGAGACCAAGTTGTTATATAGTGAAGCTTCCACGTTTTGTTTCTTTCATGCACATGTGCTTGCCCTTCCATCCTTCCACTAAGACAAAACAACACCATGCACTCACCAGAAGCCAATCAGATGCTAGTAACATGGTCTTTGATTTCCGGGCTCCAAATGTGAGCCAAAATAAACTTGGGGGCCAGTAACTGACAACTGAACTCAAACCACAGGCATGCTAAGCACTGTGCCATGGAGTTGCAACCACAGGTCTTTTGTTTCTTGTTATTGTTTTGAGACCAGGTCTCACTATGTAGTTGAGGCTGGTCTTGAACTCACTATGCAGCCCAGGACGGCCTCAAACTCTAGGTGGTCCTTCTACCTCAGCCTCCCAAGTGCTGTGATTACAGGCATGTGCCACCATGCCCAGCTTTTCTTTTTCCTACATTCTTTTTTTGAGACAGGATCTCATCTCACTACATTGCTCAAGGTGGCCTCAAACTTGACTTGCTGTCTTCCTGAATAGCTGGATTACAGAAATATGCCACTATGTTCAGCTAAAATAAACTTTATAAATTTTTTTTTTTGGTGGCACTGGGGATCTAACTCACAACCTGGCACTTGCCAGGCAGGCGCTTAGGCCACTGAGCTAAATCCTCAGCCCTGTAAATGTCAAATATTCTGTAGTAGCAATAGAAAGTGGACTAACACAAACAGTATCGTTCATTGTGTGATTGTTAGTAAGTTAGTACCTGTGTCTCAGCTCCTATGTGCAATGAAAATAACAGTATTTAACTCTAGGTGTGAGGAGCTTGTGGATTAATATATGCAAACTTGCATTCAACAGTGTTCAAAGGGGCTGAGGGTATAACTCAGGGGCATGGCACCTGCCTAGCAAGCACGAGGTCCTCAATTTGATTCCTGATTCCTCCCCCAAAAAACAAAAAACAGTGTTCAAATGTTACAGATTATAATAAGCAGAAATAAAAACTCCTTGAAAAACAGGAGAGCTCAACTCTAACTTTACTATCCAAAATAAACTCTTAATATATCAGATAATATTAAACATTTCAGATTTGTCTCTTATTTTCCAATGTTCCAGTAAGATTCATCGATGTAGCATGGAAAATCACATACACAATTTGTTCAAATGGCCTTTTGATCATAGTCCACTTTTGATCATGAAAAGTTTAGTCTTATAGAAGCATTAATAAGAACAAAGAAGAACAAAAGAGGTCCCTATGTACTTAAGTTTTCAGTCAAAGATGTTAGGGCAATTTCCATTATTACAATTTTATATTCAGAAAAAAACAACTTAGAGCACAGTCTTTGTTAAGTTTATACACAACAGGCAAGGTAAAATGAAAGAAATATTAGATTGTGAGGGGAAAATACTTGGTTTATATCCCCAGTTGGAACTTTTCCCTTTGACTCAGTTTCTTTCTGTGAAACAGCTCTTCTACTCTGATTACTGAACATGTACTTTGCACCAGTCATTGTGCTAGGAATTGGGGATCAGTTCAAGGCCAATCTCTGGCTTTGAAGAATGCAGTCCAGATTATGAATGCAAGGGAAGGAGTTGAAGGAGAAGGGGATGACAGGATTAGCATGATCAGCATAAAAACTCACTGAACAATAGATGCCATAATAAAAGTGACATGCACTACTCAACAGAAGAAAAGAATAATTCTGTATTTGAGTGAAAGACAATTAAACTTGACCTTGAAAGAGTACAAAATATTTCTTTTCTTTTTCTTGGTACTGGGAATCGAACTCAGGGCTTTGCACTTGCCAGGCCAATGCGTATGCCACTGAGCTATAGCCCCGGTGATTATTTCTTCTCCTCCAAGTACAAAGGCAAGGAAATGCAGTTGAATGAAATAAACATTTGAAGCCAGGAGTGGTGGTGTATGCTTCTAATCACAGCACTCAGAAGGCTGAGGCAGGAGGACTGCCACAAGTTCAAGACCATCCTGGGCCACATACTGAGTTCAAGGCCAGCCTGAACTGCATAATGAGACCCTGTCTCCACATCCTGCAGACACTACCTCTAAGCCCAGGAGTGATACAAAACCTATCTGGAATCTCTGCCTTGGAATGATACTACCTGTAAGATGATGTGAGATATTAAATACTATTTTACTTGTTATTTTAAAATAGTATTCTCTGGATTATGCAATAAAGTCAATAAAGATCAAGTATAAAGCAAAAGAACTGTCCAAGCAGAAAAAATTTGTGCCAAAATAACAAATTGATTCTTCACATTAATTTTGGTGTTTCTAATCTGGGTCCCTGAGGGGTAGTCAGAAAGCTCTTTTATAAACATAAATCTGTTTCATATTACTATCCACTTATGAAGACCAAAACAAAGCCCACAAAATCCTGCAAAATCTGATCCCAAACTACATACAAAGGCATTTCATAGAAGCAGGACACCACAGGATCTGAAGTCTAAATACGTGGATTGAATACAGTCTTTGCTATTTAGAAACTGATCTGTAGCAAACTACTTAGGTCTTCTTTTTTCTGGCTTTGGTTTCCCCTTTTGTAAAAGGGAGATAATATGGTTACGAGAATGATACATTCTAAACATACATAAAGATTAATAGTAAGTTAATATTAATGTCAATATTATGACATAGTATATATTGTATATTAATACAGTAATACCATCTATTATTGTTGTTCATCATCAGCACCATTTTTATACCTTTGATACAAACCCACTGGTTTTACAATTTTTCCAAAGAACTATGCATCTTTCCAGCTCAACTTGCCTATTTGTATGTTTTAGAATACTCTCCTCCATGCCCTTTACCTAGCCAGTTCATTCTTCCTAATTCAACTTACAAATCCTTCCCTCAGGGAGATCTTTAAATCCTTCCAAAACTACATCTGATTTCCTGTTTTAGGCGTTTCTTCCAAAGCACTTGTCATAGTATATAAAATTGGATTCATTACTTGTATAATCTCTGTCTTCTTTACTAATCGGTAAGCTCTATGACAGGGGGACTTAGCTGATTGTTCTCTCCTGGATCCCAGAGCTTGAACAACAAATAGGTAAATGAAGGAAACTATCAAATATAAGTGAATTTTTTAAAATGCCAAATATGAAAAATGGTAATATATATAACTATATATATTATCGTGTAGTTAGCAAAATCTTTTCCATTCAAAGCACAGAAGGCCTGATCAACCCATTATCTTAGTCTAGTGATGGTGAACCTTTTAGAGCTTTCAATGATAGCAAACAGATTGATTCGGCATGTGTACTATAGGTTTGCCACCACTGTCTTAGTCCATTTTGTGTTGCTGTAACAGAGCCTCACAGACTCAGTAATTTACAAGGGAAAGAATTTCTTCTCCTGACAGTTCGCGGAAGATATGATATCCAAAATATTAGGTCTACATCTGGTCAAGGCCTTGTTACTATAACATAATGTGGCATGAGGTGAGAGGACAAGAGCACTCGAGAAAGATGAGAGAGCAAGAAAGGGCTCAACTGACTTTTGTAACAAGCCACTCTTAAAACAACTGACCCACTCCTGAGATATCTGCATCAATCCATTCAAAAAGGCAGAACCCTCCTGATCTAATCACCTCTTACTAGGTCCCAATCCCCAGTAATGCTGCATTGGGAATTAAGTTTCCAACACAAAAACTGTAGGGGATACATTCAAACCACATCACTCATCTAATGATGAAAAAAAATCATTTGGGTCGTTTTAACTTATAAACCAAAAAGTGCCTAGTTAAAATTTTCAATTCAACAGATAAAATTTTTAAAATTTAAAAATCAAGAGGAAATGCCTACTGCAGCATTATCAGGTTCTTCTTTAATTTTGTCCAGAAGCTCCTGCTGTGGAGCCATTGCTTTGTCGCATCCACCATCCAAAGGTTCTTTCATTCTTTTATATGTAGAGGCGTTCTTCAGTTTAAAACAGATTTCTTCTTAACAATGGATAGCTCGACCCCTAAAACACACCATAAAGAATTGGTACTCAGGTTTTTAGGTTGTTTTTTCTTCTTCTTCTTCTTCCTGTTTATCTATATAAAAGAGGTTCAGGGTTCAGCAACAAAAAGCAATTCTGGGACTATGCCTAACTATTCTTTCTTCTCATTCCTTTAATAGCTACCTTCACACAAAAGTCTTTTCGCTATTCTAGTATCTTCAAAGACAAGTACTGGGGGTTTTGATATGTTCAAAGCAGCCATGAGAGGAAGTTACGAACCTGTCAGATTAACGCAAGAAATACTCCATACAGTAAATATTATGACTTGGAGGCCCCTGTCAGCTTTTATATCTCCAAGTGGGAGATATCAACCGTCACACCCTCCCCTTAACTAAACCTTCACTGGAACCCTTCAAGGACCCATTTCTTGGGGTAACTCTAAGATTAAAGGCTCAAGATCCCATCACAGAGGCTGGGGGTACAGCTTGGCAAGCACAAGGTCCTGAGTTCAATTCTCAGTTAAAAAAAAAATCCCATCACAAGTGAGTAGGTATATTCTTACTTAAGGTGGGGCACCTGACCCTTTCAATGTCTCCATGACGGTCAAGCCCCTCTGAACCTCGCTTCCAAAACACCTTCCCATAAACAAAGAAGTATAAGAACCATTCAGAAGAAAGTCCTTACTACCTCAAATACCTTCAGTTGTAACCGTAAATATTCAAATTACAGCAAAAAGCAAGCTCTCTAAAATTGTCATTATCCAAACAGGCATGGACACTAATCAGACGTTTTAAAAGCCTGTTCGAAAGAGATAAGAACTTTTTCTTGACCACTTGCCAATCAACTGGTGCTCAACCCTCCAGAGTAGCACACGGGTTCCCAAGTCCCAGTTTCCACCAACACTTCCCAGCCCTGTGCGTCAACACACACTCGGAGGGCTCGGAGGGCGAGCCCGAGCTCCGCGAGTGCTGCTCACCGCGCCCGGAGGGGACGGTGTTCAGCAGCCGCTGCTGCTGCGAAGCCCGCCCCGCGCCGCCTTATCACGTGGCGCGGCCAGCCCCGCCCTCCCCCGCCCTCCCGTGCCAGGTCTCCCGCGGCCCCCCAGGCGCACTCACCTTTCGTCGCCTCCCCGCTCCTAGAGCAGCCACGAGCGGAATTCAGATAGGACCCACGGCCCCCACGCCAAGTGGAAAAGTGCCTTCTCTTACAGGAATTTTCACCTGACCCATTGGGAAGCAACTCTGGCCAACAGCGCGTGTGCAGCCCAAGTCTCCGCCCTTCCTTCCCGTCATGCCCCTGATCTGAGCTGAGTGGACCTTCCCAGTCCTGGTCTCCGCCCTTTTTTCCCGTCATGCAGCAGAACTGAGCTGAGTGGACCTTCCCAGTCTGCTCTCCACCCTCTTTTCCCGAAATGCACCAGACCCGAGCTGAATGGGCCTTCCCAGCAGTCCTCTCTCCTCAGTTATGGTTGACTTCTTAAAGAGACAGAAGCTTGATTTCAAAAAATGGGAGATTGGAGAGGGATATCAGAGGCGTTAGATGGCGCTGAAAGTGCCCTGCGCCATTCTTTAATTCCCATATTGAGAAAGGTGGTCTGTGAAGAAACGTAATAATAACTAATACCTTACATTCATTAAGTCAATTGCTTGCTAAGCACTGTGGTGTAACATCCCACTGAATCCTGACCACAGTATAAATGATGATATTGATTTGCTAGACAAAATCAAGATTTGGAGCCAGCCATGGTAGCACACGCTTGTAATTCCAGCACTTGGGAGTCTGAGGCAGGGAGATCACCAAGAGTTCAAGGCCAAGCTGGACTACATAAGTGAGTTCAAGGCCAGCCTACACTATATAGTGAGAACCTGTCTCAGAAAGAAATCAATTAACTAATTAATTAATTTAGAAAGTGGCTATTTCAGTTATACGCTCACCAACTATGTATGAGAGTTTTAATTACCCAGCATCTTTGCCAATAATTACTACTATACATCTCTTTAATTTTGACCATTCTGTTGGATATACAGTGGTACCTCATTGTGGCTTTAATTTGTCATGTCCCAGGTTACAAATGAGGTTGAGCACATTTTCATGTTTTTGAAAATTTGAATATGCTCTCTATAAAGTGACCATTCAAGTCTCTTACCCATGTTTTGGATTATTTTCTTACTTTTTCTTTCTTTCTTTCTTTCTTTCTTTCTTTCTTTCTTTCTTTCTTTCTTTTTTTCTGATGTTCTTTTTTATTTTATTAGTGCATGTTGATATTACACAGTGATGGGGTTTGTTTGGGGAAGTTGGAACAAATATTTAACATATCTTAATCAATTTCAATTCCTTTTACTCCCCCCCCCTTTATTTCCCATCTTTGGTCCTCTTCCTAATCTCCAAAAGTCTACCTCCTGGTTTTCTGTCTTCTCTTCTTCATTTTTTTTTAAGGTTTTTATGTAAGATAAAATGTGATATTTAACTTTCTGAGTCTGGTTAATTTCATTTAACATGATGATTTGTAATTTCTGGTTCTGTCCTTTTTTCTGCAAATGACATGCTTTTATTCTTCTTTATGGCTGAGTAATATCCCATTCATTAAATATGCCACTTTTTTGTCCATTCATCTGTTAATGGGCATTTAGTCTATTTCTACAGCTTAGCTATTGTGAATTGTGCTATAAACATGGATATGTATGTATCACTGTAGTATGCAGTCTTTATGTGTATATGTGCAAAAGATTTTTAGTTTGATCTAGTGCCATTTTCTTACTGGTACCAGAAAGTGAACTCAGGACCTCTTGCTTGCCAGGCAGGCACTTGTGCTACTGAGCTGTGTCTCCAGCCCATAGTGCCATTTTTTGATTCTTGATATGATTTTCTCTATTTTTGGAGTCCTATTTAGGAAGCTTTGGCCTATGTCTATAGCTTTTAAGTGTTACCCCATATTGTTTTCCAACAATTTCAATATCCCTGGTTTGGTTTTGTTTTGTTCTTCTTTTTTGCAGCACCAGGGATTGAACTCATGACCTCGCACTTGCCAAGCAGGTGCTTAGGCCACTGAGCTAGATCCCCAGCCCTTGTCTTTTTGAGACAAAGTCTCACCATGCTGTTCAGGCTGGCCTTGAGCTCACTTTGTAGCCCAGGCTGGTCTCGAACTCAAAACCATCCTCCTGTATCAAACTCCCAAGTGCTGGGATTACAGGTGTGAAATATCCCTGGTTTTATATCTACATCTTTGGATCTATTTGATTTGATTTTAGTACAGGATAAGAAACATCTCATTTCAATTTTCTGCATGTGTATATCCAGTCTTTCCGGCATCATTTGTTAAAGAGACTGTTTTTTCCTCCAGCATGTTTTTGGCCCCTTTGTCAAAAATCAAAAGGCTATAAGGGCTTGGATTTGTTTCTGTGCCTTCTATTCTATTGGTTTACATTCCTGTTTTTGTGGTAGTACCATGTTGATTTTGTTACTAGGGCTTTATAGTATGTGATGTAATGTGATGTAATGAAAACATGCAATTGATGTTTAAATTTAAACATTTTATTGCAGTAAAATACACATTGCCATTAATCTCTCTCTAAATATTCCCCTTTGCTTTGAACACATTTTTGCTACTTTCTGAAGCATTTGTAGAAATCTTCTTTCATGTCTTTAGTTGTGCTGACATGCCTTTTTCAATGTCCTAGATCAATTCAAAACATTTACCTTTTGTGGCCATTTTAACTCTGGAGAAGAGCCAGAAGTCACACGGTGCCAAATTCAGTGAATAAAGTGGATGAGGCCACAATATAATGTTGTCATAAACCTGCCTTTCCATTGGATGGCAGTCAGCAGCAGAATTCACCATACATTTTTACCAGCATCTCATAAAGACACAAAGAGGACTTCTAGCAGAATGAAGGGATAAGTGCGTTCAAAGATGAAATATTCTGAGGGGAATTAATGGAAATGTGTCTTTTACTGTAACAAAATTTTTAACTTAAGTGTTTACCATATGTTTCAATCGCCCCTTGTATAGCTTGAAGTCTAGTATAGTGATGCTTTCAGAGTTGTTCTTTTGCTCAGGGTTGCAGGCTCTTCTGAGCATTTTCAGATTTCATATGAAACTCAGGATTGTTTTTGCTAGTACTGTGAAGAATGTCATTGGTATTGTAATGGGGATTGCTTTGAATCTGTAAATTGCTTTTGATAATATGGCCATTTTCACAGTATTAGTTCTTCTGATCTATGAACGAGGGATGTCTTTCCATTTCCTAATTTCATCTACAATTTATCTATTTAATATTCTGTAATTTTCATTACCTCCTTAGTTTGATTCCTATAAAATTTTTAGAAGCTATTGTGAATGGAATTAATTCCTGATTTCTTTCCCAGTGGGTTCATTATTGGTGTACAGAAATGCTCTTCATTTTTGTATGTTGACTTTGTATCAAATGTGACCTTATTTGGAATAAGGGTTGTTGTAGATGTAATTAGTTAAGGGAAAGTGTACCCTGGATGTGAGCACTACCCACCCTAATGACATGTATCCTGGATTTAAGGGACAGAAAGAGGGCTGCTGTGGTTCCTTGCTGCTTACTGCTTTGCTTCTTTGCTACTTTGCTGCCTTCTACCCACCATGAACTGTTTTTCCTCTGCAATGTCCCTCTGCTATTCCACCTTGACTTGGAGCCACCCAACTGTGACCTGAACTAAATACACCTTTCCTCCTTTAACTTTGGGTGTAGGGTATTTTGTTTCAGCAATGAAAGTAAGACAGTCTCCTTCTATCACACCCCCCCCAAAACCCCACTTCACTTACACCCAATCCTAACCTCAAGGGCACCCCTCTACCCTGAATTGATAGATTTCTCCCTGACCTCTACTCACACCCCAGGTGTCCCAACTGGTTTGTTGATGGGAGTGCCTCTAAAACACCCCTTTATCAGGCCCCTTATGCTGCAGTAAAGGACTGCCATGACAACAAATGTGCCTTTCCTCTCAGGGAATTGAGGCTGCCCCACTTACAAATGGCATCACCTCTCAACAGACTGAGTTCATTGCATGAACCAGGACACTAACCTTACCAAAGGATAGGGCTATTAACACATATGCTGATTCTAAATATGCCTACAATATTCTACACTTTACTGCACAAATCTGGCAAGGCAGCGAATTTCTAATAGCCAAGGAACACCCATCATAAATGGGAAACCAGTTCATGCCCTGTTGCAAGCAGCCCTTCTCCCAGCCAAAGTAACAGTCATATATTACGGAGGCCATCAGAGGTATTATGACTTGTGTTTAGATGTCCCCCAAAGCTTCATATGGTCATAGATGGGGTTTTTTCAGAGGTGACTAGATCTGGAGTTTGTGACACTGAAATTGATTCATGGTGCAATGGTAGGTACAAGGGCACTAGGGTTAAGGGTGTGAGTGCTACCTGCCCTAAATAGCCTGGATAAAATTAAAAGTACAGAAAGACACTATTAAAGCTCCTTATTGCCTTTTGCTACCTTGTGGATGCCATGAACTGTTCTCCTCCAAGATGCCCCTCTGCCTAGCTACCCTGCCTTGGAGTCAGTCAAATATGGACTTAAACTTGTACAAAGTGTAAGCTGAATAAACGTTTTCTCCTCTAACTTTGTGAGTCATGTATTTTGTCTTAGCAGCAAGAGCAAAGTAACTAAGACAAAAGTGATAAAACATATGCCACTGAAAGAAACAACACAACAGATCACCTGGCTCAGGAAATGGCTTTAGGTTTCTCCCCACTTAAAGATCTCTTCCCTTTATCAGTTTCCCCAAGCTACACCAGGGGAAAAACAGAGGTTTCAGGAACAAAGGTCCACCTTCTATAAATTGTGATGGTATTTTCACAGAAAACTACTCTTCCTGACAACTCTCATATCCCTCTTCATACTTAATTACACTCCCATTTTCCTGCAAGGTCTCTGCCCCTTTCCTGTTTTCAGATGCACATATATTAACCCCACAGATAATAAAAAAATCCTACACCAACTCTCAAAAGATTTCTGTCAGTGAACTTCCCCCAGACTAACATCCATCCTCCTCCTTTTTCACACACCAGGCTAAAGGCCACTTGTCTGCTGAAGATTTGCAAATAGATTTCACTCATCTGCTGCCCCCATCAACAGGATCCATTATTTACTGGTTCTAGTGGATATATTTACAAGATGAATATAAGCCTTCCCCACCACCAATAAAAAGGTATCTGCTGTGGCTAACATTCTCTTAACTGATATCATTCTGAGGTGCGGGCTCCCAATCTACCTGCAGCCAGATAATGGGCCAGAATTTACCTCTCAGATTTCTTATCACCTGACAAAATCATTTAATATAAACTGGAAATTTCATATTCTTTATCATCCCTAGTCACCAGGAAAAGTAGAAAAGGCAAATGAGATCTTTAAAAACATGTTTACTACACTCCCAATCCAAACACAAAAACATTGAATTCAACTCCTACCCTAGACCCTCCTCAGGCTGAGGACTCTCTTCCCTATAAATTCACCATGCTGAAACCCTTCGAATTGATGTAAGGAAGGCCTCTCACCATCAGACAGTTAGATTCCAACTTCTCAGTAGACCAGAATCCCTCACCTCTAAGTCCTCTTACCCCAGTTAAATGCAACCCACACCTCATTGTGGTCATATGCTGAGTCTCACCTCCCCTCAACCAGCTCTGCTGCCTCTCAGGTTTAAGATCTCCTCTTTGCCAGGCGACTGTATCTACATGAGGGTGTCACTAGACCCCTTGCACTAAATAGGACTGACCCCACCAAATAATTCTCACAACTCTAGTAGCAGCTAAACTTATTTGCTGTCCTCACTGGGTTCACTTCTCTGTTCTAAAACTGCCCAAACCTCCCCTTGTCTGCTCCCCTACAGGATTCACATCAATCAAGATCTCACCCTAACCTATAACAGAAGAGAGTGACTGAGTAGTGCTTTTTCTCTCTAATATCTTTTTAAGACATTTCTTGATATTATGGTACAAGAACTACCCTTTTGCTTCTCCCAGAGTGATCTTCTAGAGATTCTTTGTGGTCTCTGATTTCAAGGATGCTTTTGTGATTTTACTCCCACCCAACTAGAGTTTTTTTTTTCTTTCATTCTCTCATTCTGTTTTCTCCCACTCAGTAGCTTGAATTTCTTTCACATTTAAAAATCATTGCAGCTGATCTATCAGTGGGAATGAATGGTCACTGCCAATAAATGACATGAATCCTGCTAATTCTTGGGAGATGTCTGATAGGGGTAACTATGGCAAATAATATGGTCTTATGCACTGGTCCACAATGTTTCCCACTTCTGGGTATGTGTAGAATCCCTACAAGTGCAGAGGGAGGTCTCCCCTGGCATCTTGCTCCAGCCATGGCTGAAAATTGAACAACTTTGTCTCTCCAAAACATGCAAGGCCTTTTGGCTCTCTGAGCAGCACCATGGCGGTAGGCAAGAACAAGCGCCTTACGAAAGGCGGCAAAAAGAGAGCTAAGAAGAAAGTAGTTGATCCATTTTCTAAAAAAGACTGGTATGATGTGAAGGCACCAGCTATGTTCAACATAAGAAATATTGGGAAAACACTAGTCACTAGAACTCAAGGAACCAAAATTGCATCTGATGGGCTCAAAGGTCGTGTGTTTGAAGTGAGCCTTGCTGATCTGCAGAATGACGAAGTTGCCTTTAGAAAATTCAAGCTAATTACTGAAGATGTTCAGGGCAAAAACTGCCTGACTAACTTCCATGGCATGGATCTCACCCGTGACAAAATGTGTTCCATGG
>RJWT010004481.1:0-19709 GCA_004365215.1 Cuniculus paca
GCCTGACCAGAGAAAGCTGTGCTGACCCAGCCTCCCACCTCAGATGGCGGAAGTGGGTATGTGCTGGGGCTACCCAGCCCCCTCCATTCTCCCACTCAAGTCCTCTATGGCTCCCTGAAAGGGTTAATTTAGGGCTCAGTTGCTACATAAATCTGTGTTTATCTGCCGCAAAGTAAGCTATTTAGGTTTCTGATTTACAGTCCTCGGTTTTCATAAAAGTCAGTCATTCCCAGTAAAAGAATGTGGGTTAGATTTATAGGTTCTGTGTTAGTCTTTAAAGCCCAAAGCTACTCTGTGACTCACCCTCCATAACGTTTTTGCTCTAGTCCAGCGATAACCATGTGCAAAGAGAAAGATTGCTCTGCTCTGCTCTGAAAAATAAGACTTTTGGGGGGAACTAATTATAACGGCGTCAATTGTACTATGCTTGTAAACTTGCCGTCAGTGGGCCCCCCTGGAGCCTGTTTTCCAGGAGTTTTATTCCACAATAAAATGTGCTCTGGTTTGTAGTTGGCATGTGAGACCTCCGCTAGTATGAGCAAATGTTTTTTCCTACCAAATTATTAGAAATAAACAACCCACCAGTGGAAAGGCTGAAAAATTATAAGCAAGGAAAATAAATCTTGGAATGTTTGCATTTAGTGACTTTCATAAAATCAGTGACTTAGCTCAACTGGCTAAATGGAACCAGCCTGGTATTTTTATTTTAATTTCAGCTTGTGTTTTGCCAGTGTAAAATGGGGTCAATGCAAGACACTATGGAAAAAGGCTTTGATGTGTCCTTGAAAAATATTTTGCTCTGTGACTTCACAGTGTTTAGTGCCTTTCTCCCCCTCTTACCCCAGCCTCCAGATTGACAAACTGCATGTCTAACCCATGACCATCACACATAATAAAATATGGCCATCATCAATAATCCTCTTTGCAACTTCTTCCCCTCCCCCAACAAAGTCAGAATTCAAGGAAGACTGTCCTACAGTGTAAAATTAAAATGCTGATCAAGATAACAGAATATGATTAAAGCAGTTGCAGGAAACCAACCTTTTAAACTTTCTCCAAAGGGAAGCCAAGAGGAGGGGAGGGAAAGATTGGGCTGGTGGCCAGTGCAAATAGAACTGGGTTGGGGGTAAACGTTTGCCAGTGGAGAGGGCTAGCTTGAGAAGGATGGCAAAAAGCGATGGCCCCAGAATTCAAGCAAGTTCTCCTTCCCACCTGTATGAGAAAGAAAAACGTGATTAGACTTTCAGGAGTCTTGCAAAACTTAGGCTTTAATTCTGTCTCAATGTGGATCAAGAGAAACACCTTAGAATTTCTGTTCTTGGTCAGAGTCAGAAAGTGTTTAGTGCAGACCAATGTTGTGTTGGCCAAGGCCCCTACAATGTGTTGATCCCTTGAATGTGATTTGCCTTGACAGTCGAAAGAGCTAATTGTGATACAAAGAAGTGATGCACACAAAAGGGTCTCAGTCTCAGATGTGGTTCATTCATATTTCCCATGTAGCTGGGATAAAACCTCCTGCTGGGCCTCATCCTTCTCGCAACTTCACCTTTACCTTCACTAAGGACACTAAGGTGAAGATCAGTGCTTTGCTATGTGCAGAGCATTGTGGTAGGTACATCTAGCCCCCACTGGGTTCTGCAGACAAAGGCGATGGGGGAAGTCTACTACAGCAGGCCATGTAGAAAGAGATATGGGAAATACAGAGACAGTCTATGGATATGAAAACCAGGGAAGGCATCAGGGAGGATGTACTGTTTCCATACCTCTTGAAAGCTCAGTAGGAATGAGAAAGAAAGATGGGAAGAACAAGGATAATCTAAGGAGAAAGAGGAATGAACATACAAAAAATGTTCAGAAGTAAGGCATTGTCTTGTTGGAAAGGGACAGAAGCTTTATGTGGGTTCTTCAAGGAATATGTGAGGAATCCGTAGGCCTGGACAGGAAATCCGGGTGAACTGATTTATAATCCTCGATTCCTTAAAGGTATATCAGCCCTCTAGTCCTTGCTGAGAAGTCTACACTTGATGCTGCCAGTGCTGGGGATCTTGCCAGACTCATTGAGAAGGTTGGGTGCTGTTATTTGTGGTCCCCGAGTTGATACCCTCTTCCCTCCCTATCAATCACAGCACTATGCAGTCTATTGCAATGTTGAGTTTGTCTTTCATATGGGACCATGGACTGAGCCGCTGAGAGTATTGTTAATTGTTATAATACCAGCCCTTACACCATGCAGGAGTATAGTAGAGACCCAAAAAGTATCAGATGCAGAATTCATGGAATTTCTTAACATAGTCATAATCATGAATTGAAGACTTATGGCAGGGAAAAGAGAGCTTAGAGCAGACTTCAGAGAAATTAGACTTTGGTGTAAAGTAAACTAGAGTAGGCAGAGCCAGGAAGCAGAGATCCACTGATGTTGGCTGGCAGCAGGGGCTATAGGCTGTGGGAAAGAGAAGAAATGTGAATGGCAAAGACTAGGACCTTCAGAGCCAGAATGAGGGGGGAAAAGTGAACGTGGTATAGTGGCAGCATAACAGATGAAGACACAAGGGGGCAGAGTAATTTGGAGATGATGGTAACAAGAGAATCACAGGATACCAGGGAAAGAAGGAGAGAAAGAAAGAGGGAATTAGCTCAAGTCTGGATATGCTACATTAGAAATATGCTATGACCTCCAGAAAACAATTGAGAGTAGAAATTTAGCACAAAAATGTCTGCACTAAGCCAAGGCCAGAGCCTGGGAGATTGCTTATTTTGGGGAGATGGCAGATCAGACACTAAATCTGAGATTCCTTCTTATGGTCTCCATCTCTACCTATTTTAGTTAAATCACTTAGGACTCACAGTGGGCCAGCCAATTTTTCTCTGACCTTGTTTTGATTTAACACCCCATAAATTGGAGGCCTCTCTAGACATGTGAAAGGTACCCCCCTCCAGGACATTGGGAAATAGCTTGGTTGGCAGGAACCTTGAACTTAATGTTGCACTGTAATAAATGCTGTGAACAATGAACTCCAGGCCCATGTGCCAGCTTTTCTGCAATACCACTCGTTGTCTGCTGTGAATGCCTCTAAAAGCAAGTATTTTTGCCCATAAATTGGAGCTGGTTGTTGGGAGGGAATCCATGATGATAGTACAGAGGGCTAAGCCCTCACAGGCAAGTGGCAAAGAAATTGAAATGTAACTAAGGTCAGAAATGCAATGAGCAAGAAATAAAAGGCCAGGACGGAATGAAGGGCAGAAAGTGGAAGCTATGAACTAACTGCAAACAATAGGTCTGAACTGGAGCCTGGGCAGCGAGAGAGAGCACTTTGGGAGATTCTAAGTGTGAAAATCCGGAAGGAGGGGTGAGGGATAAGACTCTGCCTGGGGTCCTGTAGAAGGCAGTGGGGGATTCTACCTTGAAAGTCAGTCAGGAAAAACCTCGTGTCCCTGAGAGAAAGACAGTGAGGGAGTGAAGGGCCCAGTCGAAAGGTCCCACACGCCTTAGAAGATAAAACAGAATTTCTCTTAAGGCCAACTCTGGGCCAGCAGCTGCCTTCTAATATTCCGCCCAGGCTGCTCCAGAGAACTTACTCCACCAGTCTTGCCACTTTCTGAAGCAGTTCTGGAAGTCTTATTTTGTGAGTGTCTTTACGAGATGTGATCCAAATTACAGTGAGTGCTGCTGCTGAGAGCTATGCAATGAAAAGGTCAGCTCATAAAAACATTACAATGTGTTTTCATCCACTGTATTCACTGCATATGTCACCATGTGACCCGTGGCTTTCCTCAAAGTCAACGACCATGAAAAGTAAATGTTTTTAATTGATTTTGGACATTCAGGCAGCCATGATGGTGCAACCGAAGACACAAAAGATTTCCAGAGCTGCATCAGAAAATGGCAAGATGATGGGATGTGTATGTTGGAAGCATTGGGGAGTATTTTGAGGGGTATTAATGGCAAGATGTTTACTGTAATAATTTTTAAAAGTTAAGCATTAACGATACTTTTAGATGACATCTCACAATACTAAGAAATGGATGCACGTGTGTGTGTGTGTGTGTGTAGTAGTAAAATACACATGCCACGAAGCAACGCTTGAGCTATTATAAAGTTAGGATTCAGGGACATTTATTGCCTCCATAATGTTGTGTAACCATCACCATAATCTAGTTCCAGGACACTTTTATCACCCTCTCCCCAAATCGTGTATCTATTAAGCAGTCATTTCTCATTCTCACCTCCTCACAGCCCCGCACAATAACAAATCTACTTCCTGGTTCTTTGTATTTGCCTATTTTGGGCATTTCCTATTAGTGGAATCATGTGATATATAACCATTCCTAGCTGGCTCTCTTTTCACTTAGCATAATTTTTTCAAGGTTCGTATATGTTATACATGTATTAGGACTTTTTTTTCCCTGCCAAATAGTATCCCATGATCCATTTACCAGTTGATGGATATTTAAGCTCTTTATACTTTTTGGCTATCATGAATAATTCTTAATGAATATTCATGAACGTGTTTTTATTAGAACACTTGTTTGTAATTATTTGGAATGGAAACACGTAGGAATAGAAATGCTGAATCACTTGGTACTTCTATATTTAACTTATTAGGGAGCTGCAAATCTGTCTTTCAGAGCAGCACCACCAATGTACATCCACCTTAGGCCACTTCTTCCACATTTTCACCAGTACTTGTTATTTTCCTTTGGTTTTGATTATTGCCACCCTAGCATGTGTGAAGAGGTATGTCATTGTGGGTTTTTTTTTTATTTGTTTGTTTTCAAAATTGTAATTACCAAAAAAAGTAAACAAACAACTCTTAAGTTAGAGTGCAAAATTAAAGCACCTTATTAAAGATTCAATAGCAAGGAAATATAAACACATCCACATTTTAAATAGTTATATTGTGGTAAGTAAATGCCACTTAAAAACATTTATAAATCAGTTTTCCTATTAAAAAGTCATTGTGTTTTGATTTGCATTTCCCTAATGACAAACAATGCTCTTCATGTACTTCTTCACTATTTGTCTATTGTGTTTGGAGAAATGCCTATTCAAGTCTTTATGTATTAATTGGATTGTCTCTTCTTTGTTGATTTGTAATGACTTTTTCTATATTGTTATCAAATATAGATGTGCAAATATTTCCTTCCATCCTCTAGGTTGTCTTTTGGGGGGGAGGGGGTGTTGAAACTCTATAGTCCAGGCTGGCATTGAACTCACTATGTAGCCCAGGCTGGCCTTTGGACTTGCATAAATCCTTCTGTCTCAGCCTCCCAAGTGCTGGGATTACAGGCATGTGACACCACACCCAGCTCCCTATGCACATTTTTACTAGATGACAAAAAGTTTTTTGACAGAAAAATGTTTTAATTTGATGAAATTCAATACAACAATTTTTTTGTTGATTTTCTTTCTGTGTCATATCTAGGAATCCATTGATGAGTCCAAGGTCATAAATCTTTATCTCTGTGTTGTGTTCTAAGAGTTTTAACAGTTCTATTTAGGCCAAACAGAAACTTTTACAGAGATGTGTGTGAGTTTAAAGAAAATCAACAATAAGTGGTGCAGTACCACAGCCAGGCAGGCAGGGACGTTGCTACCATCCCCATGGCTGAGGAGCGCAAAGTGCAAGCAGAGCTGTGTATCAGGACTGGCCCCTGGGCATGTGTCCTTCCGTAGAGGGACACATTCAATCCACAGCGCCCCAGTGAGCAGGTAACCAAAGACTCCTCTCTGTTCTGATTTTTTGCTGGTGTCTTGCTCCCCCACTGGCTGAATCAAACAGCAAGAGAGCTGGCAGATGCAGTGAGCCATTTGGATCAGTCTTTCAGGCCCCTGAATAGAGGAATAAGAAGGAAAAAATGGATCTGGAGATACAATCATCAGGCTGATAGCCCACAAAGACATGTGAGTCCTAATCTGGATAATCTGTGGACGTGTGGCAAAAAGGATTTTTGTAGATCTTGCAGACCTTGAGACAGGGAAAGTATTCTGTGTTATTCAGGTAGGCTCAATGTAATCACAAGTGTAAATATTTGAAGATGCTTACCTACTGGTTTTGAAGATGCAAAAAGAGACCATAAACCAAAGAGGAGATCTCTATAACCTGGAAAAGAGTAGGAAAAAGCCTAAATCCTCCAGAAGCAGTGTAGCTCTGACAACTTTATTTTGTCCCAATGAGACCTATATTGGGTTTATGATCTCTAAAAATGTGCAGTAACAAATCTGTGTTGTTTTAAGCCACTAGGTTAGTGGTCATTTGTCAGAGCAACAAGAAGAAGCTTCCACAGGAGGGGCAAATGGAGGTGCCCTCTGCCTGGGACATGGATTACTGATGTATAAAGAATTCCAGGTCATCATGTTTATTCTCTTGAGACCAAGTTTCATGAGTCCCTGGTTTATTCTCAAGAGGGGAAAATGTATAACTGCCCTTTGTGATTATATCTCATGTGTTTAATCAGAGAAGTTGAATCACTCTGATGGAGAAACTGGAATTTCTTATAGAAAGTGACACATATCCTGGAGTCTGGTAGGAAATTCTATGCAGGGTGGTTGCCTCTAGTACCAAGTCTGAAGTCAATTTAATTCAGTCATTACCAGTGAAGAGGGGAAATGGGTATGACTAGAAGAGCAAGGCAAACCCGGAACCACTAGGACCATCTGAAACCCAAGTTGAACTTCCCAACCAACTTCAATGACAAGGATGATCTGGTGAAGAAACCATGCCCTTTGCCACAGAAATGCACAGCGCCTGGGCCATGACTTAGAGGAGTTGAAGGAGGTGCTCATGCTGCCCTGGGCCAGCACAGCAAGACAGCAGAAATTCAGCACATGAATGAGAGGTAGCAGGGCTCTATATCAACTGCCATGATTTAGATCTAGAATGTCCCCCCAAAACCTCATGTGTTCAGAGGGCAGGGCTTTTGGAAGTGATTGAATCATGGGGTCACTATGCTTCTCAGTGAATTCATCCACTAATGAGCTTGGTAGCTGAATGTGCTGTTAGAAGGTGGGGCCTGAGAGACAGGTCACTGAGTGTGACCTGAAAGGCTACATTTCCCTCCCCATCTCCTCCCTTAGCTCTCTGCTTTCTGTGCATTAGGATGCGAGCAGCTTTACTCTCTATCCTCCTACCCTGCTGTTTCTGTCTTGGAGCTAAGCCACCATTGACCAAAAATATGAGTCAAAATAAACCTCTCCTCCTTTAAATTGTGGGTGTCAAGTATCGTGTCCCAGTGACGAGAAAGTGACTAAGGCACCAACTTCCCAAGCATAAAGTGAGCACAAACTACTTGCATCTTCTGAAGCTCCCACAGATAACTCTTGTGCCCAGGCATAACTTAGAACTTTAAAAGAAAGGAAATTCTGGGAATCATTCCAGACTGGGTTGATACGTTTCAAAATTAACAATGCAGAAAGTCAATGTTTGTTAAATGCCTACTATGTGTCAGAGACTCCAACTTCACTCTTATTTAATTCAACCACACTGCCAAGTGCCACAAGGAAATGGAAGTTTAGGGAGGTGAAATGCTATGTTAAACCATATAGCTACTCCAGAATGAATACAGGAGATGCTCACCATCACTATTCATTGAATCAGAGCCATAATGAAATACTTCTTTTCATTCACTAGGATGCTATAATGGTTGATTGGTTGTATCAATGAGAAGTTCAGAAGCTTAACTAAATCGGTTCAGCAACTCTACACCCTAGGATGTGGAAGATCCACCCTAGTGTGGTTCGTCACTGGATGGTATAAAGGGAAACTGAGGAAAGATGGATCTGCTTCTGTTCTTTGGAGGCGCTCTCGTCTTTGCCTTCAACTTGGACATCATCTCCTGGCTTCCACTGTAGATTCTTCAGCCTTCTAGCTTCATGCTTAAGCTTCTGCCTTGGATTTTTCAACCTTCTAGCACAGACAACTTTTCAGCCTGCAATCACAGACCCATAGACCTTCTACTAGGGACTTGCACAGGACTCTACAGTGAGCTCTAGATGTTGGACTGAAATCTTTGGTCTTCAGTATGCAGACATGCTCTGCACTCTTCCTTGTCCAACTCTGGCTGACCATGGTAAGCCAATCTTGAGATTTCTTATACATTTGTACACTTTGTGTTGTATCTGTATCTCTAGTATACACTGACTGATACAGTTTCTTATAATAGAAAAAATGGACAATAACAAAGATTGTCAAGGATGTGGAGAAACTGCAGTCTTTATACATTGCTGATGGGAATGTAAAATGTTGCAGTTTACTCTGGAAAACAACCTGGCAGTTCCTCAAAATGCTATGCATAGTGTTGTCATATGACCCAGCAACTCCATACATAGGTATATGTCCAAGAGAAACAAAAGCACACATTCGTGCAAAAACTTATGCATAAATGTTCATAGCAGCCTTATTCATAATAACCCCAAATTGAAAACAACCCAAATACTCACTAACAGACTAATTGATAAGTAAAATGTTCTCTATGCATATAATGAAATATTACTCAGCCATATAAAAGAATTGGTGTACTAGTATATGGTACAACATGGTTGAACCTTGAAAACACTATGCTTAATGAAAGAAGTCAGACACAAAAGGCAGCATATTGTATGATTCCACTGATACAAAATGCATAGGATAAGCAAATCCGTAGGAAAGGAATGAAGATTAATGGTTATTTAGAGATGGGGTGCAGTTTAAGGGTAAATTAGGAGTGACTGCTAATGGATACAGTTTTTTCTGGTATGTTAAAAAATGTCACTATACTAATTGATTATAGTGATTGCTGCATGCCTCTATGAATGAACTAGAAAACATAGGTTCATAACATATCTTAATAAGAATTTAAAAATCATGCTTCAGTAAAGGGAAAGCACAGAATCCAGCAAGGGTTTTTCCAATTCCAAAGCCGTGCTGCCCCCTCAGTTACAGCAGACTCCCAAAGTCACTGGGCAGAACCACCTAAGGAGCTTGTCAGCCATGCAGACTCCTTTCCCTTCCTGAACCTAGGTGAGATGCAGGAGACTGTGTGGTTAATGAGCTCCCCTGGTAAGTCGAATGCAAGTGGTCAAAGACACACCTGGAGAAACACTGCCCCACTCTCCATAGGACTTGTGAATCTCAGAACCAATGAACGGCATATTGGCAGCCAATGAGATTAGAGAAAGTAGTCTTTGAAGGCTAATTTTTCTATAGAGAGCAATTTTTCTTTTCTTTTTTCAGAGACTAGGTAGAGGGGAAGAGAAGGAGTTAAAGAGATGGTGGAAGGTCCTTCTATAGAAGGAAGCTACGGAGGAGAGCTGGGATAGAGATGCATCTGGAGGAGGGTGCACTCAGCAGAAGAGGAATTCAAAAGGTTTGTGGAAATTACTCAAAAGAGGAGAGAGAGCAAATACACCCACCCTAGCTGAGTTTACCACCTGCTTGGAGCTTCCGGGATGCCTTACTTCAATTTCAAGTGCAATCCTTGAGAAAGAGAATTTCATTTTATACCATCAGTTCTCTGGGGTTTCTTTTTGAAGAACTAATCTGAACAAGATTGGAATGCACCCAGCAGTGGAGGTTAAATTTCAATCTTTTTGTGCTGTTACATCTTTGTTCCCTTTACCTTCTCCTTGAAGTAGAAATGATTGATGCTTAAGTAACTTTGGCTATTGAGTAATGTTTACTCAGACTGCAGGGGAACAAGACAGGGCTTTAAAATAAGGTGGAAATTTTTCCTTTGAATGGCACTAGTTGAACCTTTGAAACTTAAGTGTAGTCCCAATTGTGTAGTATAATAAAGATGGAAGAGGCCAGCAGGCAAAAGTTCTCCCACAAATGATCAATGTACACTGAGTAAGTGGAGCTCAAATAGGCTTGTGAAGCCACCTGAGCTGAATACCCTGGTTATAAATATTGACTGAGTCCTGAATTGTTTTGAGAGTATTTTATATCCTTTAGTGATCTTTTCAACCCGGGAACTGGAGGGCTTGGTAAATAAGCTTCTAAAGCTGTGAAGAAAGAGGCAAGTCATGTTCCTGTATTGCAAACTCTCCAGATAATGCCAGCCACCTCCTCAGAGTTAAGTAAGGTCTGGCAAAGAAAAGTAAGCATCCCCTCAACACCTGTGATGATGATGATTTTCCCTGGAGGGGCCCCAATGTGCTACTCATTCAGTCTCTTTTGTGTGTGGGCTTTTCCCTTATTGATAAGTTCAAGTCACCCTAGTGGCCACTAGGACAGCAACCAACACATTCAAAGACTCATGGCACAGTCTCATTTGATGTTAAAATCTAAAACTACCCAAGCAAAAGCAAAGAAGAGTAATTACTTCTTTCTCTCCATTTTGCTAGTCCACCCTAGAAATTGAATTGATAATCTTTGAACCTGTGGACTGAAGATGAAGTGAGGGAATTCTACTGTCTTGGAAAACAAAGGGGAATTATGATTTTCTGTGGTCTTTGGTGGTTAGCCATCAACAAGTTGTTGTGGAGTACTGTTGTGGCTTGTATCTAGATGACCCCCCAAAGCCTCATACAGTCATCGGTGGAGCTTTTCGTAGGTAAGATTTTCAGATATTTTCAGGTGTGCAATGCTAGGATTAAGGGTGTGAGTGCTATCTGCCCTAAGGGTGAGTAGCCTGGACAAGGTATAAGGGACAGAAAGAGTGTCATCGCTTGTCACTGGTTGATTGTTGCTGCTCGTCTTCTGCTCTGGATACCCGTCTGCCATGCCACCCTGCCTTGGACCCACCAATTATGGACTGAAACCTCTACAAACTGTGAGCTAAATAAACCTTTTCTCTTTTAACTTTGGATGTCAGATATTTTGTCTCAGCAACAATAACCATGAGGAAACTACTGTCTTGTTCACTGATTGGCATGGGAAATGGAAGGAAAAGCTGAGAGTTTTCTTGCATATTCCACCCACCATGCTTTGGTCCTTGGTCTTGCAGGTGAAGAAAGTGGCATCTTTTACTGAGCAGACAGACCATCACCCAACTGCCATCCAGTCCCACTAGACTGTGACCAGTCATGGGACAGTCCCAGTATGAAAGGGAGGGAGGGATGAGGCAGTGTATCCAGCATTTCCAAATGGGAGCCTCAGTGCTGGTGCCCCAGAACAGAACTGAGTTGTTTTGATCTTATACATCAACAAATGTCTACTTCCTAATCCCCACAGCCTGTAAATGTGACCTTTCATGATAAAAAGAAATGTGGCCGATGGGACCTTTAAAGACCTTTGAATGAGAGATTATCCTGGTGGGTACAATGCAATTATACTATCCTTAGAAGAAGAAACAGGAGTGCCTAAATCAGAGAGAAAGAAAGATGTGGTACAGATGTAGAGTTCAGTATGACTTGACAAAGAGACCATAAGCCAAGGAATGCAAGCAGTAGACCCCACCCCAGCACCTCCAGAAGAAATGCAGCCCTGGGATGGCATGACTTTAAGAGCTCTGATTTCCAGAACTATGGGGTGACTTGTTTGTGTTGTCTCAAGCCACGATGTTTGCGCTGACTTGTATCAGTAGTAGAAAATTAGCACATGGAGTAAAATAAGGTCCCTGATATGCAAGTTTTTTGAAAAAGGAAGTGTGCCACTGATGAAGCTGAAACTGTTGGAATTGCTCAGAAGCATCCCTGCAGATGCACTCTCCCTGTCCACTCTGTGACCCCTGGGCTGATGAAACTCTCAAAGAGCTGAATGCTAAGAACCATCTCTCCTGTCCTCACTGAAGCCTATACTCCTCCCCAGCACAGGGAAATAATGGGAAGGGACACAAATAAAGGTTTACAATCTTTCATCTGCCTCTGAGCCTTCAGCCTTGGCCAGTGCTTCTCGACCCTGGTGTCACCACCTTAAAATCTCCAGGAGAGCTTTAAACACCTCTGTGTGCCTGGCCTCACCCCCAGAGATTTATATCTGCTTGGTAAATAGTGTGGCCAGGGTCTCAGCATTTTGCATCCAATGCGCAGCCAAAGTTGGGAACAGCTGGCCAGGAGGGGGCTGGCGCTGGCCTGTGGAAGCCAATTCTCCTCACTGACAGCTTCGCTGGTATCTGATCTCTTCCAGCTCCTGTAGTCTGACCATCCCAGTTAGCCTTGCCCACTGAGCTGACTCCTCCCAGACAGGCAGACTCAACCATAATTTAATTCTAAACTTTTCCTTTTTATTATTTTCAAGTGCTCAAGCCCCTGAAGGTGATGAGAAATGTTTCTCATGCTGTGACCTGCAGATCAGCCCAGGTGGAGAGCTTTTCTGCACATTCCCTGCAGGTGAATCATGTCAGCAGTAGGTCAGGCCTGTGCGTCTGTCTGTCTCTCTTTCTCTCTCTCTCCCCCACCTCTCTGTTCCCCCCACCTTCACCCCACCTCATTATTCTTTGCTTCTGTGGATACTGTTCTATCCAAATGTTGGACTAATGTCTTTGCTCTGCTGAATTCTTTTTATGGTGGCTCCTTCTTTGGGAAAAAAAAGAAAAGAAAAGAAAACCAGATAATCATGGCTTATGTAGGTGCCGACAGGCCTGGGCTCATGACTCCACCTGTGCCAGCCGCCGCCTCCCCCGTGAAACGCACGCAGCTTGTTGCTGCATGAACCACAGCTGCCCAGCGGCATGAGCTCACCTGCATTCCTGGGTGGCTTTGTTATGCCTGACACCGAGTGCCTGACAGTGACTGAGCCCTTTCTGGCAGGCCTCCCAGGACTAAGCTGGAGGCTGGCTCAGAACCTGGGGAGAATTCCTGGGTTTGCTTTGGTCCTGTCCTCTGTGACCTGGGAACAGAAGTATCCACTCTCAGTCTCATTGCCCCAGGCAGGGGTCTTCAGCCCAGAAAACCTCAGGGGATCACATGTGACTCAGATGAGTTGGGGAAACCTGACTCAGTGGGTGGGGTACCCTGCATTTTCAGGTGATGCTGAGGCTGGATCCTGGACAACTACTTGAGTAACAAGGCCTGGGGGTTCCAGCAGGCCTGACCTAGGTCCAGAGCCAGCTGGGGCTCTCGCAGAAGCATCCCCAGTGTATGGACAGGGACAAGAAGCTGCAGAAGGCAACCTGGGGTACACTGAGAGCACAGCACTGTGCTGACACTCTTCACAGTTGTGACTGACAAACAGGGATGATTTTGCTTATAAAATTCGCTTGTCAGAAGAGGCCTCCCGCCTCTCTTCCCTGCCTCTACTTTACAGGCCAAAACCACAAATATCCACTGCTGACTTTTTTGTAGTCTCCTGGGCCAGGAGACACTGTCCCAGTTTCTGAGCAGCATGCAGGGCCTGTTCTTCTGACCACAGTCCACTTCTGAGCTCCTGCCCAGCATCTCAGTCCCTGCCTCCTAATCCTCCACCCTCCTTCACACCAACACCCAAGAAAACCCCTGTCCTTTCAGGGGCCTAGCCCAGCAGTCACATCCTCTGTGGTTCCCCATCCCTGGGCCTCTTCATACTACACATTGCCTGCTCCGGGACATTCCTTGTTGCTGCATGATTATCTCCCTCACTGGCCTCTGAGCACCTCAAAAATAGCACCAGCCAGGCACATGGCATTCAGTCAGTGCCCGCATGCAATGAGGGGCCTGGCCATTTTGTCTTCACCCTGTGAGCAGATTGGATGTAAATTTAACAATATAACAAAAATGCTCAGAGCCAGAGGAAACACAGAGGACACTTCCAGATGGTGAAAAGCCATTGGCGCATTAGCCTTCCAAAATAGAGGGGACACGGGGAAATTCCCTCTCACACTCAAGAATTCCCCCTTCATCTTCCCTGGAGAAGAAAGTGAGAGCAGCATTGGCTTCCCTGTGCTTGGGCTACTTGGCGTCCTTGCTTGATTCTGACTGTGCAGCTGACTGGTGTGTGAGTGCCAATCCGAGGGTGTGAGCACCAAAGACCCCTTTGACAAGGAAGTTTATGCCCACAGCTGTGTTCTATATGAGGCCTCAGCACTTTGGTGATTACTGGACAGAGCTGTGCCTTTTCCATTTCTTGGTGGGTTTCTTAACACTTTGCAGACCTCGGATACTTGCTTTTGGGGAACCCACTCCCTATTCTTTCCAATGGATTAAAATACATCCTGGGTGACATGTTCACGAACACATTTTTAGATAATCAAAACAGAGTGATGTTTGAGTTTGAAACAGCATACTGGATTTTAGAGACAAATTCAAAGTGTGTTCATGGTAGTTTTTGGTTTTGCACTGCCTGCCTCTGGAAGGTCTAGAATCTTGCAGTCAGCGTAGGCAGACCCTTCTGGCTGCAGAGGGGATGAGGTAGAAACAGAAAGGCAGCACTTCTCTTTTCTCCCCTTGTCTTCTTGGACAGGCATTCATAATGACCCCTCTTTTCCACCTTCAAGACTCTTCCCCAACTTTTCTCCTCCCCAGGAGAGAGGGAAATAGTTCACTTTACAGGAGAGTCATTTACTTTAAGCCAGAAACTCCCCGATAGCCCTAGCTTTCAGCCACCAGAAAGTCATGAGGACCTCAAAATGAATGTAGTGGTTTGTACTTTTCCTACAGGTACAACTGTAAAGTTCTGTCTTTTTGATGTCCCACAACCCCAAAGTCCTTCTTAGGAAGCACTGCCTTGTGCATGGCCCAGGGTGACTCTTATCCAGGATTTGTCCCAGCCCTTCTGTCTCTGAATGTCCTTGCCCTTTGCAGGTACTGCCTTAGCAATGTGAGCGATAGGTCACTTCAGCCCCAGGTGCCTTAATGAGTGACCCCTGCTCACCAGACGCCCCTGGAAACACACCTGCAGCCAACAGCCTCCTGAGCTGGGCTGGCCCAGCAGGTGTAGGCTCCGGCAGCTGCAGCCACTCCACATTCCTGGGCACCTCCCCTCTGGGCTGGCCCAGACAAGCAGCCACCCCAGCCAGCTCCGGATGTGCAAGCTGAGGCAGGAGAGCTGCTGGGCCAGGCCTCTCCCTCTCCTTGGCTGGGTCTAATTGCAGCCTGTATGTGAGTGTCAGGGGGGACAGAGCACAGCATGTTAACAGGTTGAGCGACTCCTGCTAGGAATTCTTTGGCAGTCAGTTCTCTTGTGCCAACGAGCCAGTGAGCAGGAGGCTGAGCCACAGACAGTGTAGGGAGGAGAGCTAATTAAGCTGTAAGCTGTCCCAGAGCCCCAGCTCATTTGTAATTATGCTCTCTGATCTCAGAATCTCCTCAGGCACTTTAGGAGAGCTGGGAGGAGAAAGGGGGGCAGATGATTGAGAACTTGATCAGGGCTTTGAGAATGGATTTTCATGAAACTGACGTTTATACCATTCTTGGAGGATCTGGCTCCCTGAAAAGAACTATAAACCATGCCTAATTCTGCCATGTGACTTCAGGCACGCCAATCAGCTAACCCCCAGGGAGAGCAGCTGACTGGTTCTGCATACATCGAGGGGACTGCCTGCATGGTGTGATTCGGGAAGGTCCTCTTGCTCCTGCCCACTAGAAGACCTCCCTGACAAAGCTTGTTAATGCTGGGACGGAGCAGCACGTCAGTTCTCTGTGCTGGCATTGCAAAATTCCAAGCATTGAGCTTTGCCATAAGAAACATATATCTAGTGGGAAGGAGTAAAGTTCCAATGCATAGGCTGGGTTATAATTGCTATGTCTGTCTGTAACTTGCGTTTTTAAGTCAACAAATCAAAACATGATATTTTTAGACCTAATTTTTCAAATGGATAACCTGAGGGCCAGGAAGGATTAGTAACTTGGTCAAGGGCCCACATGCAGATGTGGCACGGTGGGGCCGGCATCCAAGTCTTCTGCCCTCAAATACAGTAGATAATGCGGTTCCAAATAGTGCAGCAGAAGGAAAAAGTTGGGAAGCTGTGGACTCGTGAAGCATCATAGTGTAGAGGCTAGCACCAGGAAACAGCGCCAAGCAGAGAGAAAGGACTGGAGCCTGAACTCGGCTCCTATTATCACCTTAGGTCATTTTTTGATTCGTTGACTGTTAGGAAAATACAGGTTGGTTATAGAGCAATGCTCCAAAGGATACAGGACACGCAAAAGCTCGCACGCCGATGAGCTTACATGTGGTGAGCTTACATCTGGTAAGCTCATCCTGTGTGGTGGGCATTGCTGACAATTAACTCGGCTCTGGGCAGAGTACACACTCTCCCAGAAACTCTGGCCCCCAGACTGAACTGGAGCAGCTCCTATCCGCTCGGGTTCTGAAGAAAACCAGATAATACTAGGCTCACCTCAGCTTAGACAGTGCCTATTTCTTTTAAAAACAGAGAAGGAAAAGAAGACAGGCAAGATTCCTGCCTGAAACTGTTAGCCCTGTCGCTGTGGCCAAGCCCCAGGAATTCTGCCCTGGCTGGAAAGATTCAGTCCTCAGCAGTTTTCTGAGCAATGCAGACTTGGGCCAGAGACTCCACCTCTGTGATTCCTGTTCGCAGACTGGCAGCAAGACACATCAGAGGGAGCAGGCCCTCAAGGCCCTTCCAGAGCAAGTGGATCTTCAGACTTTCTCTGCTTTTATTGAAAATCGTGAAATATAAGCAACTATTGTTTTATAGGCTTTTAATTAAAACTCGAGAGTTGAGGAATTTAGCCCAGTGCCTGGCATAGAGTAAACACCCCCCACAAATGCTCAGTAGAGAAATAATAATTTTTAGTTATAAAGGCAGCTGTCATTGTAAACAGATTTAGAAAACATGGAGAAAAGACAAAATTACTTTCATGTCATCTCAATTTGACACAATACTGCAATGATAGATATCCTTCCAGATTCACTGAGCATACCTAGATCATAAACTGAGTATGTCTATGTCACATGAGAAAAGTGTGATGTATTTATTATGTGCTGTGGGTACTGTTTAACTGCAGAATCATTCCTCTGTATCCAATGGGGATAGGTTCCATAACCTCACAGATGCACTAAAATCTGAGAATACTCAAGGTCTGTATATAAAATGTCATAGTATTTGCATATGACCCAACACATACCCGCCTGTATACTGTAAAATCATCTCTACATTACTTAGAATAATTAATGCAATCTACACGCTAAGTAAATAGTGCGACTGTTGTGTTTTTTAGGGAATGACAAAAAAATAAAGCCAGGATGTTCAGTAAAAATGTAATTTCTTTTCAATTATTTTTGATGTGCAGTTATTTGAATACACAGATACAGAACCCATAGTTGTGAAGGGCGGACTATATTTTAGCTACCACATCTTTCATATTAATAGATGTTCACCAATTTATTCTTGTTAATGGTTGTATAGTATTCCTTTGTGTTATAAACAGTTCCTCAATAATCATCCCTGTATGTAATTATTTACTCATTTGCCTGATGATTCTCTCTGGCTAAATCTCAGAAGCTGAACTCTCAGAATCAATAACTAGATGCACATGACCCAAATACCCTTCAGGATGGACTTCATCCTGAGATCTTTACTTATACCAACAATATATGCACAGTTAATTTTCCTTGTTCATGAACTCTCTGCAAATTCATCTACTCCATAAAATTAATTTCTAAACTCAAATCAGGACTCATAGCACTTTCAGAATCAATCACAGACAAGGGTGGAGCCGTGAAACCTCTGAGTGGTCAGAGCCCATGCTGCCCCCTGACGCCGAACGAGGCAACACGCTGCCTTCTCCCGCTTGTGCCCAGACTTCCAACAGTGTCCTTCTTGGCTTTCTTTGTGCCGCACTTTTTGCATTGTTGGACGTTGCAGAGGTGATTTCTCTGTCCACAACAGCCCCGAGCATCGAGCGCAAGTACTTTGTAGCATTCCCAAGCACACGGAGGCTTTGATGTGCTTTGTGAGTTAGATAAGCTTTGTTCAGGCGCGAATTATAGGGCTGCAAGTTCGAGGCATATGAACCTGCAGTGTACATTAAATAATGTGCTTCTAAATAGAAATAATCATAATACGAGGTATTGATCGGTCTACAAAAATCTGACCAGCGAGTCACAGGAGCCTAACCCTGTACTTTCCCTAGATGCAGTGGTTTAGCATTTGCTAATTCAGTACTCACAATAATTAATCGAATTTAACTCCATGAATCCCAGACAACCAAAGTCTTGCCTGAGATTTATGAGCCTCCTATATTCACTTGCATTCTTCCCAAGAAGATTTTCCAGGAAGTGTTCTGTGGCAAATAAGATTCAAATTTTTAATCCTGTAACTTTTAGACCCCCCTCGTACATGAAAAGCACCCAATAAACAGAGTGTGTGTTGAAAGTCACAGATTTTGCTACAATTTGGATTCCAGCACAGCATAACTCATTTCTCTTTTTCCTCTTTGTGTAGGCCTGTGTTTGGCCAGGTTCCTCACTGGCATGTCTCTGAGGCACAAGCACGCAGCTCACATGTCCCCTCACCCAAAGCAAACTCCACATGACACCCTTGACCTTTACCACCCACTGAGGGTAAAGGCCATTGATAATATTGAGGGGTGACGTGGCATGAATTATCACGTTTCCCAAACCCAAAAGAAGTAAACAAAAGCATCATCTGATTTATAAACGTGTTCATGTGGGAAAAGAGGAATATTTGCAGAAAGATGATATTTTGTGGCACATGAAAAGCAAAGTTCAAAATTCAGTACTCATGAAGAATTTTCTTAAGACACAGCTACGCCCATCTGCTACCTATTGTCTGTGGCTGGTTTTTCAATGCCAAGGTAGAGTTGAGCGGTTGCTATAGAAACCAAACAGCCCCATAAAGCTTGAAATATTTGCTCTCTAGCACTTTAGAGAAAAAGCTGGCCAACTGTTGACCTGGGGATATGAAAGGATATTTGATCACAGTACACGGGTAGGTGTACGTGTGTATGCATGAACACTAATGTTTCCAAATGTTCTTTTGTTTACAGTAGTGGTTTTCAAACTATTTGGTCTTCAAACTCTCTTCTAATCCTGAAAATCAGTGAGGCCCCCAAAGAACTTTTATTTAATCTAAGTTATATGTATTGCTATTGGTCATATTAGAAATTAAAACTATGAGTGTTTACAATAGTTATTAATTGGTTTACAATAGCCTAATAAACTCATCATGTATTTATATATACAGTGCATTTTTGTGAAAAATAACTGTATTTTCAAAAAATACATCAGCTGAAAAGAGTGGGATTGATTTACATTTTTGAAAATCTTTGTAAAGTCTGAGTTAACTGAAGACAAGTGATTCTCAGAACTACTTTTGTGTTCACTTTGTTGAGATATATCTCAATGCCGCATAGCCTCTGGGGAGCTCCATCATACACTTACTAGAGAATGAAAATGAAAATAACAATAAAATTGTAGTATTGTTATGAAAATAATTTTGACCTAGTGGACCCTTTGAAAGTCTCTCAGGGAACTCCAGAAGTTTCCGGCACACTCCAAGAATCACTGATTTAGAGACACTCTAAAACTGACTGCTTCAGTCACAATTGCTGGTTTAGGAACCCCAGAGTAACCCAAGTCATATTTTGAGAACCTCTGGTTCATTCACGGGGAGAATCTTGCTCCCCTTTCAACAAGATAACTAGAGGGTCAGAGCCAGAAAGGATTGGGTAGCATCAGCCATGGCCTCATTTGTCATGCACACCTGGGATGGAGCCACTCACTCCCTGGATATCCTAGCAAGTCTGCTCTGGGGGTGTCTCAGGAGCGGCAGTTCTCCCTCCTATCCTCCGGCCTTTCCACAGCCTCTCCGGTCTTCCTCTTCGTGGTCTCTCCTTTCTTCTGCCCTCACCCATGAGCTGCGGGAAGGGCAGCTACCTTGTGACTTGC
>RJWT010004481.1:19809-33375 GCA_004365215.1 Cuniculus paca
CAGTCTACACAGTGCTTAGAGCAGCACCAGCTCCATCCCATATGGCAGACTTCTGAGGAGTGTTGGTCCGCATCATTGTCTGCTCACAGTTTCCACAGCTGTCTTAAGTGCTTGGGACACAGATTGCAAACTGTATACTCTCATGTCTGCCTTCTTTTTCCTTCATTATAGAACCCATGATTTGAAGCTGGGCACATGGTCTCCCAGTGTGGAGACTGTATCTGCAAGCCTCCCTTCCATACAGGTCCAGTCGGGAGACCAACTTCTGGTCAATAAGATGAGCCCTTTGCCTTTACTTTCTCTCTTCCTAACCAGAAGAGTGGCACATCCAAGATTCCAGCCCAACTAGGCAGAGATCAAAGCTTGCACTTTTTCTTTTACTTATTTTTTTATTTTTTGTTTTGTACTGGAGATCAAACTCATGACCGCATGCTTGCCAGGCAGGCGCTTGTGCTGCAGAGCTATATCCCTGGCCCAAAGCTTGCACTTTTGACAACGATGTCAAAATTTCAGTGTATGATTGGACTTCTTTCTTTAAGGGTTGGTTTTCTGGCTCCATTTACTGTTTATAAAAATCTGTTACTGTTTGACAGTGGCTTCAAGAGTAGAACTACCAGGCAGCCAGCTACAAACTAGAATAGACAAAATTCTCTATTTTGTTCTTAACGCCTGTGAACTCATGGGTATGGAAGGGCACGTGTGTACATACATGCACATACACATGTAAGGCGTCAGGGTGATACGTTGAGTAACTATCCTAACTCATCAGAGACTAGCTTTTAGATTCTCTATAAATGATCATGGTCCTGAAACCACCAAAATATCCCATAATAAACAATCATGTCAAATATCAAATACTTATCATGCTTCTAATGGGTCCAAAGGGAACATCGTTTATTGATCATTGTAAATCCCAATGTTTATTTTCCTTAAAGCAAAAATTAGTCAGAACTTCTTTCCATCAGTGAACTAGCTTCTTATACCTGGTCCACCTAAGTGGTGTCCTGCATAGATAGGACACCCAGGCAGACTGTGTGAGAGCATGGCTAATACAGGTTCCTGTTCCAACGTTCAGACCTTTATACTGGTCAGGTTAGGCTACCCTGTCCTGAAATAATTAATTCACCCTAAATATAACAAAGGATTATTCCCTGCCCAGTGTGGATGGTCAGGGGCTGCAAGATAGTCGAAGCAGCTATGGTCAACATATTGATTTAAAGACACCAACTAATGGCAGACCCTGCAGCTTGCAGTTCTCTGAAATACATGGTCTCCAACATTACCATGGAAAGGGAAGACAGCACACAGATGTCCCACCCCAACCTGGAGTTATGTTTCAACCTGGAAGTAACACATGATACTTCCTCTCATATCCCATTAGCATAACTATTCACATGGCCTCATCCATCTATCTGCAAGGGGTCAAGAAATATAGGAAGTAGGTAATATGATATTTGTGGAGCAGGAAATGTCTCTACTATCTCATGTTAGCATAAGTATACCTACAATTGTGACTCCTACTAAAATATATCCTCAGTCTTTGGTGGGGACAAGTAGGTAAATTATAAGCTTCCAGTAGTGAGCAACTCCAGATGCATAAGGGCTCCACATGGATGTCCTCATAACAAAATAAATTAGGATCTTGATAGTTGATGGTGTTAAGAAATCGATCAAACTGTCTTTGGGAACTAAGATGATGATCTGAACAGAAAACAGCCAGTAGGTACCTTGTGTGCTGCCTCAAACACCATTATGAACCCCAAAGTATACCTATGGTCCCTACCTGTTCCATATGCTCTATGAGCCACCACCAAGGATGAGAGGAAGCAGGTACACAGGTTTCTGAGGTTTGGGAAGATGAACACAACAGAATATATCAAGAGAAAAATGTACATTTCTATTTGTACTCAGTCTCCCAATTTAACCACACAGTTATTTCTTTAAATAGTTTTGAAGAAAAAGGGTCAACTTCTCTTTTTTTATGGTTAACCAAATCTGTTATGGTTTAGATCTACAATGTCAAAGTCTTCTGTGCTGGAAGGTGATTAGATCATGGGGTGCCACACTCATCAGTGGATTCATTCGTTGATGAATTCAGTAGCTAAATGTGCTGTTAGGAGGTCGGGCTTGGATGGAGCTGTGTCACTGGGGGTACGACCTGGAAGAATGCATTCTTGTTGCCAGTCTCTCTCTCGCTCTCTCTCTCTCCCCCCTCCTCTCTCTCTCTCTCTCTCCCTGACCATCTCTTTTTCTTCCTTTTCTCTCTCCTCCCTAGCTGCCAGGGTATGCACAACTGTCTTCTTTCATGCCCTCGCACCATGTCTTTTCTGTTTTGCAGCCAGTCAACTTTGGACTAAACTGGAAACTGAGCCAAATAAACCTCACTTCCTTTAAGATGTGGTATTGGTTACTGTGTCTCAGCAATGAGAAAGTGATTAAGACAGAGTTCAGCCAGTACCTAAGGACCCTCTCGAACCAGGGGCTGGTTTAGTTTTGTTTGGGTGCTGTACCAATCAATCACTCATGTATTTACTTTGTCCCTGTCGTGTGCCTGATACAATGCTGAAGGCTTTGACAGTTACAGCAGAAGAGTGTAATGTGATTGGAAGGCAATAAGACAGATTTTTGTAGTGATGCATCGGCAAGCAGAAGCACCAAAATGACACCCAGGATTTGGAGACAGGTTTACTTACATCAATGGGCACTGATCGGGATCATTTCCAGACTATCAGGCCCCAACTCTGGTGGTCTAGAGCTTTTATATGTTGCACAAGCAGAAGGTACAAAGGAGGTACAAAGGCAAGACAGAACAGCCTGGCAGTTCTTCTGATTAGCTGGCAGGGTGAGATCATCGGTTACAAAGGTAGAGTAACGAGCATCAGTTTATGAAGCTTGGTACAATGGTACAATCAGACATCCTGTACATTCTGTTACACTCTTGTGGTTACAGGGGTCAAGAAAGTAATTACAAAGCCATGAAGCAGTTACAGAGCTAGGCAGTTTCAAAAGAACAAAGTCTTAAAAAGAACAATTTCTCTTGTACAGTTCTTCCCTTTCAGTGAAACATTCTGATTTTGAAATTTTGGTCCAAAAAACCTTGCCTCTGATAGTAGTCCCCTTAAAAAGTTGTGCACTTATTTCTGAGGTGTAGCAGGAAAGGGATCCTTTGGAGATGTTCTCAGACCTCAGGCAAGGTCTCATATGAAAGCTGACTCCGTTACCACAGTGACTGCTCCTTTTTGGTAGGACTACCATCCAGCAGAATTAACAGCCTTGTTCTCTGAAGTTGGTGATCAATGTCTTTTATCCATTTATTCAGAATTTAAATATATGCCAAACAGAAGAAGAGTAGCCATACCCACCAAACATCTAGAAAATTGTGCTATAGCAAATCCCAAGGTATATTTTAAAACTCTGTGGCAGGTTATCCTTTCAAAAACAATACCTTTTGTCTGACATGCTTTTGGAGACAGTGTCATTCACCCATCAACAGGTGTAGTCTCATTCCCTTTCTTTAGAGAGTGGGTGGGTTTCTGACTCCCCCTCATAACAGACAAGCAGTGAAAGTGACAAAGTCTGGCTTCATGACAAGATTTTAGATCAATTGCACCCCACCACAGGCACCGAGGATCTCACTTAAGCCCTGAACTCCCACACATCTGATGGCTCTCAAGCAGCCATACTGTGAGGAAGTCACATACAAAAACTGAGCACCCCAAGAGTGAGAAGCTCCTGGCCAGCCCTTCCTGTCCACACTCTTGCCCATCAAACTGCAACACCAAGAGACCCAAAGCCTTCCACTCAGGCTTGTAATTTCCTGTCCCACAGAAGTTGGGAAACATAAAAAGTTGTGTTGAGCACAGTTATGTCCCGGTAGATTTTTATTCAGTACAGAACTCCCCCGTGGAAAAAAGTATAAAGACAGTCCTATTTGCACTGCTTGCCAACTCTGTTGTGTAAATACTTCTGCAATGGCTAATCTTAAGCTACCAGTATGAGGACCAGAGTTGAGAAGAGATGCATACGACAGATTGATTGCACTAGGACAGCACATGCCTGGGTACAGCACAAGGTCAGTCTAAAGGCCAATTCATTTGAGCAGGTTTTGCAGCTCCTCGCCTGAGTTATGAGATGCAGCCCAACACCAGGAATTCCTGGGTAGGCTGAACCATGGCTGGGCTTGGCTTTGGCATAGTTGAGAATGAGACCCTGCTGGCTTTCTGGTACACAGCACCTTTCCATGATACAGAAAAATGTAGGGAGCAGACCCCTCATATAGATATGCAGGTCACTGTGAGTGATTAGGACATAGCTCCTTAGGGTGTTGAAGACTCTGTTCTCTGTGTTCCCCTACCACTTTGAGAAACTTGCCCTGAGGGATTTGGGAAGTGCAAACACACTGCCAGGTGAAGAATCAGTCCACACACTGTCCACAGTCCATAGGGAAAACCAGATAACGATGACCATGTTGTTTTCTACCGTAAGTCAAGATATGTTGTTAGGTGAGAAATAAAAATAAAAATTATAACCAAATCTTACTAACTTCATGAAAAATTTTTACATTTTCTCCCTGTCTTTTGCCATGTACAGTATCTAAAGTCTTTCATTAACATGATATCATAGTTATGTCCTCATGTCCTTGGAGTTTAAAAAAAATAATGGCTGGGTAATATTCCATTATTTGAACTATAACTATGATTACTAAAGAAGACTCTTATAGGATATAAAGACAATTTCTCAAAAATTTTAAGTAATCCTCCAAATGAATATCCTTGTAAATAAATATTTGTGCTTTTAGCTGACTATAAATCATTTACAGAAATTGGAATATAGGGTCGGGGATTTAGCTCAGCTGTTCAAGAGCTTGTTTGGTAAGCGCAAGGATGAGTTTGATACCCGATACCAAAAAAAAAAAAAAAGATACGATGTTAGAATATGGCCATTTGTGACTCTCAATGAACACTTTTATTTTATGAAATGTTCCTAGCAGTGTGGATTTCCAGTAGCAATGTATAAGAGTGCATATTTTACAGGGACTTGATGGGCAAAGTGAATTTTCATCACTGGTTTGATTTACATTTTTAATTAACAAATTTAAAGATTTTTACATCTTTCTTGAGCATTTATATTTTTGTGATTACTGTTGGTTTATTTTTGTCTACTTTAATATTATTGTCTTAGTCCTTTTCTCATTTTGCAATAGTCCTCCCATAAAAATAAGATTAATTTTTGTGATATTAACCACCAACATTTTTCTAGTGTCGCTGACAACTACAAATTTTAGTGTTTCTGATGTCAAACCCAGTGACCTCTTACTTCTAAACCTATTTCTAAATTTTTGTATTTACAGAGTCCTCTCAAGATCAGAAATTTACCTGTCTTCTACTTTCATGATTTTTTTGCATATAACTGTTAAATGCATGTGGAATTTATTTTGGTATATGGGGAAAGCTAGGGATTATCTCTAATTTTTTCCACATGGTTGGTCCTAACATCCTTTATTGACTAATCTCCCTTTCCTCACAGATCTTTACCACATACTAATTTTTTATCTATATTATCTCTATTGGGGTCTGTTTCAGACATTTGGTTATATTGACTCGTCTACTCATGGTTTAATTTGGCATTGAAGTTTTATAATACCTTCTTTTCTTTTTCGTTTTTGCGCCCAATGTTATAAAACTTACACTTTCTCAAAATATTCTGGGCTGGATCAAGCTACCAGACTTTTCTTGAAAGGAGCATTCCAGGCTACTGCAGCCCTGTTCTGCATATAAGTCTTGTTGACCTGAGCAGCCAACATTGTCTTACCATGGGAATAGTCAGGTTTACGACTTTCCGCCAGGAACTGCTCTACTGGTCACCCGCCCCCACTCTATGCCTTTGTGCTTTACACTGGAGAAGCAAACAAGAGCAGAAAAAGAAGAAAAGAGCTTGGGCCTTGCTGACCCACATTGGCAGGAAATTAATTTGTGGGATCACCTTCTTTGTTGAGAAGGAAAGATTTACTCTGGCCAGAGCGCACTAAGTTGCATTTAACTGTCTTCATTGCACAGAACCTGAGGAGCACCCAAAACCGAGCCTCATGAAAGCACCCTCAACAGTAAGTATGGGCTCTGTTCGCCCTTTATCACTGAATTATCTTGGGTGTGCTGCTCTTACATTCTGGAATTCTGCCACTCCATCTGCGAAAAAAGGCTGGGTGCCCTTCCAGCTCTAACACAGCACAACTGGTTCACAGGCAATCATGTCCAAACTCGGCAACAAAACCCTCCGATTCTGCCTTCCTCTCCCTTCAACCAGCATTTGTCAGAACTCTTCAATAGCCCTGCACTCAGACACCTCCGAGTTTTCCTGAGATTTCTTGGCTTGTGAACAGTCCTTTCAAGATCCAGGGATGAAAGTGTCCCCAAAGCGTGAAGCAGATAAAAAGCAACGTCTGTACAAGAGAAGAAGGAGATTGGCTTTTTTTTCCTTTCCTCTCATTAGTTTAAATTCTGACTGATTTAAACACTTGTTACACTTTCCCTGGAAACTCAAAAGTTTAATTTGGAATGCAGTCATGGAGTGAAAATTCTGCCGACTGTATAGTGCAGAAATATAGTTGCTAATGAGTGGCACTGATTTAACAGGACATAAGGAAGAAAAATAACAAATTTTGGAAGAAAATAAGCAATTTCACAATGTTTCCATTTGTTCTAAGTCCAACTTACTTCCATTGCTTCAAGGAGCAGCTTGGAAATTTTTCTCAGGAAAACACAGTAAATATTCCTGAAGTCGTTCTATTTTCTGGCCTGCAAGAAATGGGTGGAAATGACAGATTTCCTAGGACGACTTCTGAGAGATGCGTGCTCATGGTACCTGTGAATTTTAAACTCTTCTTTCTTTCTTCCAGCCCTGCCCCGCCCCCCAAATCATCCTGCAACAACTCAGAACAGGGCAGCAAATTCCTGGTTCTTTAATTAAAATAATAATCTTTTAAGTCTTTGTGGTTGCATTGTTTGTGTGTGTTCTGAGATAATTTAGAAAGAGATTACAGAAGAATCTCCTTGTTCCCCATTAGAAATTCTGATTTTGCGCCATTAATTGGCATTTTCAAAACACCAAGAGCTCAGTTTGAAGTCTGCGAATAAAACACAGGTCCAGATGCTGCATTTACACTTGCACGCATTTAACACTTCATAAGCAGTTCATTAAACTGATAACTCTTTAACCAGCCTCACTACCTCTTTCAGATTCCCAGGCATGCAATTGTCCCGAAGCACCCAGTGAACCGCCCCAGGCTGGGAACCACAGGAATTTACATTCTTGACGTGTGTCTCTTAATTATCCATGCCCTCCTGGTCCCTGGCTGCCTCAGAAAGGGCTGACCGGGGCCTGCACGCCCCAGTGACCAGTGACCAGCAGGGGCACAGAGGTAGAGCTGGTGCGCCCTGGAACCGCGCTGTCTCCCTGATTTCTGCCCCCGCCGAGGCTGGGGTTCAGTTGAGCCTCTTGGCTCTGCTAAGTAGCTTTGTTCAGACCAAAACTCAGATTTCCAGGGGTGACTCTCCCCCTTTCGAAGGACGCGGGGTGAAAGGTCACCACGGTCTTTGAATTCCTTTCCAAAGGCGACATTCCCTGCTGTCCAAGTTCCATGCAGAAAACTGGCGGCCTGGCCGGCGCGCGCCCCCTTCTCCCCGGCACAGGGCGGCGGCACCGTTGGAGCCCGAGGGGCTGGGTAACCTGCGCTCCAGGACCCCCGCCCCGCCCCAGCCTCGCCGCGCGCGCAGGGAGCCGGGGACACCTCGCTAAGAGCCCGGGCAGCAGCGCTGCAGGTTTCACCCTACGGGCTGGCACCGACCATCTTCACCACAGCTCGCAAGGCAAACTGATGGCAGACAGGGCAGAATTTGCACTCAGCCCAGCTGGCTCTCCCCGCAGGGCTCGTGACCTATACTCAGGCCCCTCTGAGGATACGGGGTGTGGGGAATCGGAGGATGTCAAAGCGGGCTCGGGGGATCTCCGTGCTTTCGCCCCATCTGCCGGGCTGGGGCGCCCTGCGTTTCCACGCCTCCGAACGATGTCCAGCCCCGCGAAGTTGGTGGGTAACTGACGGATCACTGATGACTATCTGATGGGCTGCTGATGAACCACACGGCGGCGCTGGAGCGCCCTTGCGAGGCGCATAGCCCGGCTGTCGCAGCGCCAGGAACCGAACCCCTAAACCAACTCCGAGTTCAGAGCCGAAAGTGGGAGTGAGCAAGCGCCGCTGGGGCGCCCCAGGCTCAGTGGCCAGGCGCGCAGCGCCATCGCGTGGCTACAGTGGGCAATGCAGCCGGGCTGGGCTCGGACGCGGGACCAAGGCGTTCGCCGCAGAATCTTAAGCACCGCTGTGTCCCTTCGGGAACATCCCGTCTTTAGCTTAGAGCGCTGGTGGCTGCAGTAGCAAAGGAGAAGGGTTGATAGGGTCCTGGGGTCTCTGGTCAGGCCTGAACTCTTAGGGGGAGAGGGCAAGAATCTTCTCCTTCACATGAGCCCTGGAACTCGAGCAAGGTCACACTGTTCTGTGGTTCACTGAGTGGACAAAAAGTGTACCGAGCCCCTATGTGCAGGAACCCAAAATGAGTGCAGAGGATGCAGAAGTGGTGAAGAGTTGTCTTGCGGTTGAACGATCCCCTTCGCCTGTCTGGTGAAGCCCTTGGGCTGTTTCTCAGAAATGTTTGGAAAAAAAAAACACACACGCACACAAAAATAAGATACACAAGGTTGCAAAGCAAACCCACTATACTGAAATTCAGTTATCAAAATATTTTAAAATGTGAAATAATCATATATGTTCTTTTTAATAGAAGTGTAACCAGATCCGCAGACTGGTCTATTAACTACAGTCATTTCAAAACCGTGATGAGCCCAAATGATATTTTGAGATAAATGCATCAGCTGTAATGTGATATGAAAATAGCTGTGATTTCTTTTGGCAACAAAATCACAGGCACTGTTAATACACTGGGGCACACTGCCTGGATTCGTAATTGAATAAAATGTTGAATTTCAGTTAGAGGTTAGTGGGAATAATGATGTCAGTGTTTCCCCATCCAAGTTCACAGACCTTTTCCTGGGCTATTCATGGACTCCCTTCATTAAGAAGCCTGGTCTCAGTCAGGCATGGTGATACACACCTGTCACCCTTGCACTGTGAGGAGGTGAGGCAGGAGGATCCCAAGCTTGAGTCCTGATTGGACAAGTTAGACCCTGCCTCAAAATTTTAAAAACGGGGTAAAGGTGTAGCTCCTAATGAAGGCCCTCAGTTCAATCTCCAGTCCAGAAAGGAGGAGAGATAGGAAGGGGGAGGGAGGAGGAAGAGAAGAAGAAGGAGAAGGAGAGGGAGAGGGAGAGGGAGAGGGAGAGGAAGAGGAAGAAGAAAAGAAGAGGTGGAAAAGAAGGAGAAAGAGAAGGAGAAGGACTCTTTTCTGTGAGCAGAAATAAAGAGGATGAATGTGACTGGTGATGAATGCTTAAGGAACATCAAAGAGATGAGACAATAACAATAAGATTGGAAGGGACAGTTTGAGTTAAATGGAATGGTCTAGATTACAGCGGTGGCAAACCTACAGCACATGTGTTGTTTTTCTCTTAAAATAAAAAATGTTAATATATGAGTTGTTTTTTCTAAAACCTTAGTATTCACGTTTAGTTGCAGCGATGACATTTGACTTTAAGAAGCCCACACAGAAGTAGATACAGCTGCGAGGGGGTCCCTACTCACCCCCTAAGCCCTGCACAGTTATTTGAAACTTTGAATCTTGCAATAAAGTACCTGGAGTCACTCTCTGATCACAGTGTCCCCGGATTGCTAAAGAATCCCTGACATCCCTGCCTGGGCACTGAAGGCACTTGATTTTGCAACTTTGCCACTCAAATTTTCCCGAGGCAACTCAGCCAGGGCAAGAGCAGTGTGCTCTGAAGCAGTGAGCCCCTCGAAGATTCACTTGGCCAAAAGGTCCGAGTCTCTGAACTCAGTGGGAACCAGGCTTCTCAGTATGAGGTCGCCTGAGCCTTCTCAGTCTTTGCCACCTTTTCCTGGGACTCCCTGGGGCCCCTTCGCAGGTGGTGTCTAAGTGATATCGCTGCCCTCATCCCTAGAGCTCAGTGGTAGCAGCATAACAGCAATTTGGGGTGGTTGGTGCGTGTAGGGTGGGGTAGGAGGTAGCTCTGTTGTTGAGTATAAGCCTGGGTGCCAAGCCTGGGGGATGATGTCAGCGCTGGCACCAGCAAAGAACAACTTTGTTGACAAGTAGATTAATTAGACAAATGTAGTGCCCATCAGTTACTGCTGCCTCCTCCTCCTAAGGGGTCAGCTCTAGTTAAGCCTTTGCTAGAGAATTTTTCATCTTTTTAAAAGAAAGTTAATCTCCTAACAAGACAGGCAAAAAGCAATTCACGGCATGCCAGAAGAGCAAGTAGGTACAGGCATGTTTTGCAGTGTGGTTCCTGTGAACTGCCCGGCCCAGGAGCTGCCTGGGGCCTCTTCCTTCTGCCTGTGGGGGCCTGGCTCTGGAAGTGTGTGGAACCCTCCATTCATCCTCACTGGGGAGAACGGGGGCTGGGGGACACCTCTGGGCCTCTCTTCCTTTCTGCCTTCCTGGGAAAGCTGCTCCTTCCATGGAGACAGTGAATGTCATGGAGTCTTCAGAGCCTGATAGCTTCTGCCACTTACACCTTCCCTCATTTCAAAAGCCCTCATTCTCTAGCGGGCACCGGCCCCATTGCTGCATAATGGAAGAGGCACCAAGTCACTAAATGGTGGCTTCATTATTATTCATTGAGCAAATGATGTCTCAGCAGTATGGGGGATAAAAGAGTGATCACAAGGTCCTCACCTTGGAGAAGAGGCTGTATTCTAGAGGGAGAAATGCCGCAAAGGCTACACCGAACGCATAAAACAAATACACAAAACAGCTTGTTTGTGCCTGTGGTGGAAGCCAAGAGGAGCTAAATGAGAGACATGGTGAAAAGAACCTGGAAGTGGCAGCCATTCTGGGGAAGGTTCCTTTGAGGAAGAGAGCTTCGCTGTGTGTTAGAACCTGCAGGAGGTCGAGGGGAAGGAAGATGGTGAGAGGTAGATTACTAACTCTGGGAATTCTGCAGGGTGGTGTGAGGCCCAGAGAGCCCTCCTGTCCCACAGCACTCACCATGACTGTGCTGCACTCCCTGCCCAGCCCATCACTAAGGCTGCTGCTGGGACCCAGTTGCTGTATCTCATTCCTGCGTGGGCTCTCTGAAAGGACAAAACCCAGGCAGCCAGGTTCTGGCCCCAGGGCAGTGAAGCTTCAGGAGTGCTGTTCTGTAGTTCTCAAAAATAAACTGAGGCTGCCATCCTGCTCACCAGCAAAGGCAGGCCAGTGAAGGAGGCCCAAGTCCCAGCCTGGCTAAGGTGCTCCAGCCCTCTTGCAGCTCCTCCACCCAGATAGCTCTTTGGAAGCAGAAGATAGAGCTGTCCTTCCCTTTGTGTATGTGTGTGTGGTATTGGGGATCAAACCTCTTAAAAGCCACTCCCATTCAGTGCCACTCCTATTCAGTGATTCATTGCTTCTTCAGGCAGGTGTCTGTTGGAGAAAGAGGATATTTAAAATGAGGAAGGGCATAGGTGGCCTTCACACTGAGCTGCATCCCCAGCAGCAAATTACTAAGTAGCCCAGGTGGGGCTCAAACCCCAGCAAGCTCTTTCTACCTTAGCCCTTCCCGCCTTCACCTCCCAGAGTGCTGGAATTACGGAAGTGTGCCACCGTGCCTAGCTTGGCCTTCTTTTCTGAAGAGTTCCTCAACTCTTCCTAAGGCTGAAGATGGGGTGGGCCTTGCCAACATTCACTCTCCCGGAGACTTCCTAAGGCCCCAGGCCTCTGAAAACCCATGGATCCCCCATCAGAGACTCCCTGCTGCAGAGATCAGCTGGGTCCCATTCTAGATCCTTCTCAGTTGGTACCCTGGCTATATGATAGTCCACCTGTCCAGGAGTGGCCTACACTGCACAGTAGGAGAGTGGTGCTTTCATGGGGCCGGGCAGTCAGTGCAGAGCTGTCAGGTGGTACAAGGGCAGAAGGAGCCAGATCTGCCACTGCTGAGCTGTCTTGTCCTGAGTCCAGGAAGGCCGGAGTGGACAAAGGCAGAGCCTGTACTGCCTGGCAGCATCTATAAGGGTTTCCTGAGACAGGATGTAATTCTCTCTCTAGAGCCCATCCCCATGGCCCATTCACTCTCGTGTGGCTGACAGCTCAGGCAAAATGAGAGAGGGTTGGGGTGGGGACGCTTGGGGCTGATGGGCACACATGTGCAAAACCTCTCTGCAATAAAGAGCTTCAGTGAGGCTCAAGGGTCAGGCTGCAGCCCACGTCTGCACTGCCTCGTTCAGCCTGGCCTTCTAGACAAGGAAGAGTCATCTTTCAAGGTAGAGAAATAACACCTTTTATACAACAGCTTATTGTACTGACCAGTAGCTTTTTAATAATAGACACATAGCAGGGTTCTTTTCCTGGGCTCCTGACATATTGAGGAGATTTCAGTCAGTTCGGGAGAAGGTACCAGAATCAAAGAATCCTCCCTGCCCCTCTGAGCATGGAGCCTGGACTCCTTCTCTTAACTGCCATGTCGGCTATGATTCTCCAAGATGACTGGGCAACCCCAGCCTCAGCATTCGAGGATCTGCTGTGGCACCAGACTACTACTGGGCATCCGGGGCCACCAAGGAGACCTGAGCAACGGGACTGGGAAGAGGCTGGGAAGCTGCTGGTTTGTCAGGTGACTGGAACACTCAGAAGTGTGTAAACCAAAGCTTTGTAAGAGGTGTGGGCACTGCACAGCTGAGGATGCACATTTGGGTAAGGGAAGGGGCTCTGGTTTTGAGGACTGGCTAGAGAGGTGCAGATAGAATTATTTTGTGTCTTTGAACAACTGTATGGAAACTACCTTGATCCCCTATCTAGAGTATTTTCTTTTCTGACTTCACATAGAGGAAGCTAAACTCTCAGAGCCATCTTGGAAACCAGTCACGTTCCTCACATGACTCTGAGTTCTCAGGAGTCCCAGGGCACTGAGGAAGGGAGCCAGCCCCATGTGCAATGGCCTCTCTTCTAGGAGGGAAGGTAAAACTTACAAGGCACGGAGTGAGAAAGCCTGTGCGTTGTCCCAAGCCTGCGGCAGTGTGTGGCCACAGGCCCTTTTCTTCTTCTCCGGGTTTCAGTTTCACGGTAGGAAGAAGATGTACAGAGATGATTTAGGACCATCTGACTCTAAGAAATAAACTTTGACATAAAGCATAAATTCACCTTTCCTAGTTACAAAAGAGAGTGCAAATGGATTAGGAAATTTCTTGTTCCTTTGGCTTATGGTTTTGGAGTGCTGAGCTGCCAAACAGGTGTTCAAACATAAGACATTCGGTGAACCTGAGTTTAGAGACAGGCTTGAAGCTACCCGATTAAGTTCCATTTTCTGATCTCTACTGCCCTCTGCTGCCCAGTGCTGGCTGAGATCAGGGCACCACGGAACCGCATCCTGTGAGAAAAGGAAAAGAACAGAAGGCACCATGAG
>RJWT010004482.1:0-33263 GCA_004365215.1 Cuniculus paca
GTGAATCTGGCTCCAGGCTGAGGCGCTGCCAGCCACCACCCTCTTCTTCATTTAAATTCTTTTTATTCTCTTTGTGGGCTTCGAGTCATATTTTAGATTCTTCCTTGGTTCAGGGGACCCGGTTCCTTCCTTCTTGTCCTCTCCATGATGTTATATTCCAGCATCTGAACCGTTTCTCCCAGAGAGACTGTTTACTCTGCTGCTTACTGTTCCACCATCTTTTCCACTTCACACCCTGATTTCTTTAATGACTTACTTTTTAAAATGTATATTGTTTAATTTCTATGTGTTTGTATAGTTTCTGTAGTTTCTTTTAAAACTGATTTCTAGTTTCTTTCCATTATTATCTCATAAGATGCAAGAAATATTTTTGTATTTGTTAAAACTTTACTTATGGGGCTGAGCTCAGTGGCACAGTGTCTGCCTAGAAATTGAGAGGTTTGAGTTTTAGTCCCAGTACAAAAACAAACAAACAAACAAAAATCCTTTACTTATGGTCTGAAACATGATCTAGTTTTAAAAAAAAAGTTCTATGTACTAAAAAGATGCATTCTTCTACTATTGGATGAAACATGCTTTAGATATCTGTTAAATTCATTTGATCTATAGTTAATTTAATGCTAAGGCTGGTATTTTTTTTTGTCTGTATAATCAACTGGTGAGTAGACTATTGAACTCACCAACTATAATTGCATTACAACTTATTTCTCATTTTATGTGTAATGGACTTCATTTTATAAAATTGAGTGCTCTGAAATTTTGTGACTTTTTAAACATTTTCTATATCCTCTTAATGGATTGCTCCCTTTGTCAATATATGGTAACCTCCTGATTTTAACTTGGAGTCTATTTTTCAGATATGCACATAGCCTTTCCTGTTTGCTCTCAGATTCCATTTGATTGGAATATCACTTTCCATCTTTTCACTTTTAGTCTGTGTAGGTCTTTGCTAGTGAGGTGAGTTTCTTGCAGTAGCAAACTATTGGATCTTGGGTTTTTAATCCAAAAGGCCAATATGCAACTTTTAACTAGAGAATTAAGACCATTTACATTCAAGGTTATTATGTTACAAGTGTGTGCTGTTTCATCATTTTGTTATTTTCTTCTAGCTGTTTCTAATAATGTTTGTTTCTCCCTTATTTATCCTAAAAACTTGATAATTTTCTATATTCATCACATTTTATTCTTTCCTAATTTTTATTTCCTCATCTACTTTTCTAGAATAATTTATTTTTTCCATAATTTCATGATTGTGTGTATCTTTCTTCCTTTTCTGTGTATAGGATTCCTTTAAGTATCTTCTGCAGTGCTGGCTTAGTGGTTATAAATTTTTTTTGAATTATTTTATGCTTCCCTTAGAAGATTTTTATTTGTCCTTTGATTATGAAGGATAACTCTGCTAAATATAGTGTCCTGGGCTGGCAGTTATTTTCTTTCTGTGCTTCAAATACATCATTCCATGTCCTCTGCCTTTAGAATTTCTGCTGGGAAATATGCTGTTATTTTGATATGTTTGCCTTTATAAGTGATTTAGAACTTCTCTTTTGCAACTTTTATTTTGTCTTTGTTCTCTTATTTGAGAAGTTTAACTGTAATATATCATGAAGAGGTTCTTTTTGGATCATGTCTCTTTGGGGTCCTAAATGACTCCTGCATCTGGATGTTCATATCATTCCCAATATTTGAGAATTTTCTGCAATTATTTTATTGAATAGTTTTTCTAACCCTTTATCTTGCACCCCAACTTCTTTATCTAAATTGATTATTCATAGGCTTGGTCTCTTAATCATGTCCTATAGGTCTTTTATGTCCTGGTCATAATTTCTTCTTTTTCCCCTTTGTTAGCATTTGAATATAATAAATCATCAGCTTGGTTTTCAAAGCCAACTGAGGTTTTGATTCATTGAACTTTCATTTCTGGGATTTTTTAAAGTTCTTTTTTGGAATTTATCAAATTGCTCTATCACATCCCAAATTGTCTTCTTTAATTATTCATCCTTTTACGTGCATCCTATATGGATTCACTGATAATTTTAACAACCATTCTTTTGAAATTTTGTCTGGCATTTCCTCCACTTTGAAATCTTTGGAGTCAGTTACTAGAGATTCATGAATTTTTAGAGTCATGTAGCCATGTTCCTATGTTACAGGTCTGTCATGATGGAGTGAGTGGCAGAAAATGTGATCTTGGAAACAGACTCTAGAGCACCTTCTGTGCTGAACATTTTTAAAATAGAATTTTATTCTGGAAGCAGGGAGAACTCTGAAGAGAAATATTCATTCCCTCCTGTGTCCTCAGTTTCTCAAAACTCAGGTGCTCATCCTTTGTTCTCCAGCATTGACTCTACTATATTTGACCTCATTCATCACTTAATCTTGTCTCCTACCCATTTTAACTACCTCCCCTGCAGAAGGGCAAAATCACTACACCAAGGGGAAAATCACTGCTTAAAAGTATATGGTATATGTTTGATTTTGTTATATAACTTCAGAGTTTGCTCCTGTGGTCAGGGGTAGCAGGTTAATGGTTACCGTAGCTTGTCAATAGCTAAGCTGTACTTGAAACTATTGTTATTACTAACTATACTACTTTAGCCAGGATGTCATACATGTTATAATCAGTTTTTCTCCCATGAATGATAACATTGTGATTGTATGGGGTCATAATCACCACCACAGCCCAGTACCAAAAGTTTGGGTGCTGACCCAATAGTAACTTTTCATCCTTTACAAATTGGGAAGATTGGCTCTTGGGATAGCTATAAAGAACCACCTACATCTAGAGGACATTGCTGAAGAGCAGACATCTCCCAGGGAAGCCTTAATACTAGTGATAAAGCTACCTATCATAAGAAATCAGCAAGCATCAACATTGTTATGGTTTGTATCTAGGTGGTCCCCAAAGCCTCATGTAGTCATGGAAGTGGCTGAATCTAGCATTTGTGATTGATTCATTATCTAGTGCTTGGATTGGTGGTGTGAGTCCTGCACCTGCCAACATGCAATGGAGCCAACATACAATGTAAGGGTGGAGCCAACATACAATGTAAGGTCAAGAAGGAAGTGTGTTTTTTGCTCTTTTGCAGTTTACTCTTGCCCCTTGCAGCTGCCATAAATGGCTGCCCCCTCAACCATGCCACTTTGCCTTGGAACTAAGTATGGACTGAAACCCCCAAAACTGTAAGAACTAAACCTCTCCTTCCTTCACTTTGAGTGTCAGGTATTTTGCCTCAACAATGAGAAAAAAAGTAACCAAGACAAACATACAAAACAAATAAAATGAAAAATAGAAAATAGAAGAAGCAAAATGCAACCCCAGACCCCCCAGGCCACCCAGGACAAGCTCAGAACACAATGAAATAGTTGAAATTGGAGGCCAAACACTGAAACTTTCTGAAATAATAGCAACAGAAGTGAAAAAACTAGTGGAAAAGCTATAGAGAAAATAATCTCTCAGGTACAAAAGAAATGATGCTTAAAATCAAAGATATTAGAGAAGACATAAATAAAAGAATAGATGAGCTTAGAAAAATGATGGGAATAAAAAATGCCTAACATAGGAAAGACATGGAATCCATGAAACAGAGTCAAACAGAAATCCCAGAGATTAAAATCTCCATTGAAATTATACACAACAGGTTGAATGAGAGGATAGACTCAGATCTTGAAAACAAAATTGCAGCTAGTGATTATGAAAAGAAAGATATTTTAAAAATAGCAAGAGTTCATGAAAATCAATCAAGAGCTACAAGATGAAACAAAGAAAAATAACATAAGTTTGATTGGGATCAATCAGAAAGCTGGTGACACCACAAATGACATTAAAAAAAAACTCTTTACAGAAATAATGGCAGAGGCTGGGTGTTGCACCTCAGTCTTCTACAAAAAAGGGAAAGTCAAGTCCAAAGCCCATACAAGGGAGGAAGTCATAAAATCAGACCATAAATTAAAGCAATAGAGACTAAGAAAATAATACAAAGAATTTATGAAACAAAAAGTTGGTTCTTTAAAAGAATAAACAAAACTGATAAACTCTTAGCAAATCTTATCAAAATAAGAAGGAGCCAGCTGGAGCACAAACCAGGGAGAACCAAGAAGACAGCTGAGCCTCCACCTATGAGCCAACCAGAGTATGAATGAGGGAAAACCAGGAAGGAAGCTAAGCCCCTACTGGTGAGTCATCCTAAAGCCAGTAGTCTGAGCAACTCTTTAGAGGACAATAATATGCAATATCGTAACTATTGTAGATATCATACTGTCTTATCACTGTTTCATTTCATTTCATTGTTGTTTTATTCCCTTTAAAATAAAAATAAATACATAAATTAAAATTTTAAAAAAGAAAAGACTCAACTGATGTATTGAGGAATGAAAAGGGTGATATCATTACAGATCCTGTGGAAATTCAGAAGTTCACCAATACATACTTTGAAAATCTTTATTCACACAGGATGGAAAACATGGATGAAATGGACAGATTCTTAGAAATGTATGAATTACCAAAGCTGGATTAAGATGTAAAACTGCTGAATAACTCAATTTCAGTTGATGAGACTGAAAATGTAATTAAAAACTTACCAACAAAGAAAAACCCAGGTCCTGATGGATTGATTCACTGTTGAATTCTACAAGAAATTTAGATAAGATTTAATGCCAATACTCCTCAAACTCTTTAATGAAATTGAAAGGGAAGCAATTTTCCTTAACTCATTCCTAAAGCAGGTATTACCCTAATACCAAAACCAGAGAAAGACTCATTCAAAAAAGTGAACTATGGACCAATCTCCCTAATGAACACAGATGCAAAAATACTCAATAAAATATTGACAAACAGAATGCAGCAAATCATCAAGAAGATTATACACCATAATGAACTGGGATTCATCCCAGGAATGTAGGGATGGTTCAACATATGCAAACCAATAAATGTAATGCACCATATCAATAGAGCCAAAGACAAGAATCACATGATGCAGAGAAAATCTTTTACAAAGTCCAACACTCATTAATGATAAAAACTCTACAGAAAATTGGAATAGATGATCTTTACCTCAGTCTGATAAAAGCCATCTATGACTAACCAACAGCCAACGTCATATTAGTGGACAAAAACTGAAAGCTTTCGCTCTTGAACCAGAAATGAGACAAGGATGTCCACTATCACCACTCCTGTACAATATAGTGCTGGAAACATCAGCCAGAGCAATTAGAGAAGAGAAATAAATAAAATGAGTAACAGTAAAAAAGGAAGAATTGAATTTGAGTCTTTTCTTTCCTTTTTTTGGTAAGGTTGGCTAGGGGCTTATCAATTTTATTTATTCTTTCAAAGAATCAACTCTTCAATTCATTAATTCTTTGTATTGTTTTCTTAGTGTCAATTGCATTAATTTCTGATCTGATCTTTAGAATTTCCTCCCTTCTTTTAGCTTTGGGCTTGACTTGTTCTTTTTTTTTCCCTAGATATTTGAGGTGTAGCATCAGGTTGTTTATTTGTGCTCATTCTGTTTTCCTGATGTGATAGTTCACTGCAATAAATTTCCTTCTGAGAACTGCTTTCATTGCATCCCACAGGTTCTGGTAAGTTGTATTTGCATTTTCATTTGCTCTTTAATTTTCTCTGCAATCCATTGATTATTCGGGAGGGTATTATCTAGTTCCCGTGTGTTTATAGAGGTTTCATGATTTCTTTTGTTATTAATTTCCAATTTCATGGCACTATGGTCAGATAATAAGCATGGGATAATTTTGATTCTTTTGCATTTACTTAAGCATGTTCTATGGGCTAGTATATGGTCTGTTTTAGGGAATGTTCCATGTGCAGTTGAGAAGAATGTATATTCTGATGTTGTTGGGTGGAATACTCTGTACATATCTACTATGTCCATTTGTTCACAAGTTTGATTCAGTTCTATTATTTCTTTGCTGATTTTTTGTCTAGTTGATCTGTCTCTTTGTGACAATGGAGTGTTAAGGCACTCCACTGTGATTGTATTATTACTTATTTGATTTTTCATGTCTATTAATATTTGTCTTACATACCTGGGTGCTCCCATATTTGGTGCATATATATTTATGATTGTTATCTCTTTCTCTTGAAGTTTTCCCCTAACAAGTATGCAGTGACCTTCTTTACATCTTTTGATCATTCTTGGTTTGAAACTCACATTGTCTGCAAAAAGAATAGCTATCCCTGCTTTTTTCTGGGTTCCTGTCACATGGAGTATTGTTTTCCATCCTTTGGCTTTCAGTATATGAATTTCCTTTTGCATTAAATGTGTTTCTTGTTCACAGAATATTGTTGAATTTTGTTTCTTATTCCACTCTGCAAGTCTGTTTCTTTTGATTGGTGAATTAAGACCATTTACATTACTGGTTATAACTGATATGTATTGGTTTAACTTTGTCATGTTATCTTTCTGTTGTTGATTCCCTACTTTTACCCCTCTGTTTAATTGCTTGTCCTACTTCTTGTTGTTTGTTCTTTCTATTGTTGTTCTTGTGATCATTTCTATCTCTTTCTGGAATCTCTTTGAGTACTCTTTGTAGGTTTGGTTGGGTTGTCATGAAGTTCTTCAGTTGTTTTTTGTCATGGAAGTATCTTATTTCTCCATTGATTTTGAAACATAGTTTTTCAGGGTACATCAATCTGGGTTAGAAGTTGCTTTCTTTCAGAATTTGAAACAGTTTAGTGCATGATGATACGCGTGGGTTAGGGTTTTAGTTTTTGGCATGTAGAGAGCCAGTTTTTCCTACACCTTTTAAGACAGAGGCTATCTTTTGTCCAATGAACATATTTGGCTCCTTTGTCAAAGATAAGGTGACTGAGTGTGTTTGTAGTAGTGTCTGCATTTTCTAATCTGTTCCACTGATCCTCAGGTCTGTTTTTTGTCAGTACCATGCTAATTTTATTACAGTGGCTTTCTAGTATGTTTTCAAGTCAGGTATTGTGATGACTTCTGCTTTACCTTTGTTGCCCTGAATTGCTTTTGCTATTCTAGGACTCTTCTGTTTCCAAAGGAATTTTATGAATGTTTTCTCTAGTTCTGTGAGGTATGCTAATTGCATTTTCATTGGGATTGCATTAAATCTGTATTACAGTTTTGGAAGCATGACCATTTTCATATGCGGGTTTTTACTATCCATGAGCAAGGATTAAGTTTCCATTTTCTGATATCTTCTTCAATCTCCCTTTCAGAGTACTGTAATTTTCAATGCATAAATCTTTTACTTTCTTTGCTAGATTGATTCCTAAGTATTTCATTGTTTGGAATACTATAGTGAAGTGTGTTGTTTCCTAATTTCTCTTTCAGTGAGTGTCTTGTTATCATTATTTGCAGATGACATGACGCTCTATATAGAAGATGCCCAAAACTCCACTGAAAGACTCCTAGATCTAATAAACAAATTCAATAATGTAATGATACAAGGCAACATTCAAAAATCAATAACACTCCTGTACACAAACAAACTCACTGAGAGAGAAATAAGGGAAACCACACCCTTCATGATAGCACCCAGAGATATGAAATACTTAGGAATCAATCTAACAAAGGAAGTAAAAGATCTATACATTGAAAATTACATTACTCTGAAAAAAGAAATCAAAGAGGATTTCAGAAAATGGAAAGACATTCCTTGTTCATGCATAGGAAAATCAAACATTGTGAATATGGCCATTCTCCCAAAATAATTATACAGATTTAATGCAATTCCATTCAAAATACCATTAACATACTTCTCAGATCTAGAGAAATCATTCCTAAAATTCATCTGGAACCAGAAAAGGCCTAGAATAGCAAAGGCAATTCTGGGCAACAAAGGCAAGGCAGGAGACATCATAATCCCTGACTTGAAGTTATACTACAAAGCTACTGTGATAAAATCAGCATGGCAAAAAAAACAGACCTGAAAATCAATAGAATAGATTAGAAGATAGAGCCACAACTACAAACACATTCAGCCACCTTATCTTTGACAATGGGGCCAGACAAGTTCACTGAAAGAAAGATAACCTTTTTACCAAGTAGTGCTGGAAAAACTGGCTCTACACATGCCAAAAGCTAGAATTAGATCCATATCTATCACCATGTACTAAACTTAAGTCAAAATGGATCAAAGATCTAAATATTAAAACAGAAACACTAAATCTGCTGGAAGACAAAGTAGGTAGAAATCTTGAAGATATAGGGATAGGTACAGAGTTCATGAACAAAAATCAAACTGCATGGGAAATACTTCCCAGAATCAACAACTGGGATCTCATTTTATTAAAGTTTCTTCATGTCAAAAGAAATCTCTTACAGAGTGAAAAGAAAATCCACTAATTGGAAAAAACATCTTAGCCAACTCTCCCTCAGACAAAGGACTTCTATCTAGAAAACATAAAGAATTAAAAAATGATCAAGCCCCCAAAATTCAAAGACCCAATCCAAAAATGGGCATCTGAGATGAATACACTTCTCAGATGAAGAAATACAAACGGCAAATAAATATATGAAAAAATGTTCAGCATCATTGGTCATTAGAGAGATGCAAATTAAGACAACACTGAGATCCCACCTCCAGAATGAATGGCCAAGATCAAGAAATGCACCAATAACAAATAGGGGCTGGAGGGGTTGTGGGGAAAAGGAACACTTCTCCACTGTTGGTTGGCATAAAGGCTGATGCAACCACTATGGAAATCAGTGTAGAAATTTCTCAAAAGACTAGGATTAGAGGTTCCATTTGACCCAGCTTTCCTGCTTCTGGGCATTTTTCCAGAAGCATTGAAAACATAACACAGTGATTAATGTGCACCAATGTTTATAGCAGCACAATTTGTAATAGCCAAATCTTGGAAACAACCAAAATGTCCATCAGCCAACGAATGGATGAAAAAACATGATATTTTTATACAATGGAGTACCACTCAGCTATAAAGAAGGATTGCATTCAGGCTTTTATAGGTAAATGGTTGAGATTTGAGACCATACTCATAAGTGAAATAAAGCAGACTCACATGTGTAAATACTATATTGTCTCCCTGGTGTAAGAAACTTAAAGAGTAAGCAAGATTCAAAATCTATAATAGATGTTGTGAAAGGGTAAGAAACTGCTCAAAGGAGAAAAATAACTAGGATAGGAGAAAAGAGAAAAGGAAGGGAAAAGGAAAAAATATTAATTTGTTTGTACATAAAACAGCTAAGATGATTATACTAATAATTCTATTAGTTCTTGGAAAAGAACAGTTAATACTCATATGATGAGATCAATTTGCATGTCTGTATCTGGTAATCTAAGCAACTCTTTTGGAGATAACAATATGCAATATTACAACCATTGTAAAATTCCTATCTTGTTTTGAAAGCATATATTGTTACTGTTTGGGGTTTTTTGTTGTTCTTTTAGTTGTTTGTATGTCTCTTATTTTTTTGTTTGTTTGTTTTTCATTTCTGTTTTTTTCTCTTTAAAATAAAATTTTTTAAATTGATAGAAAAATAAGATACTTTCATGGAAAAGAACAACTGAAGGAATTCATAACCACCAAACCAACCCTACAGAGAGTGCTGAAGGATATTGCAGAGAGAGATAAAGATGACCATGGTTCCAGGAACAGCATCAGAGGAGGATCACCAAACAGGACAGGCAATTGAATGAAGGAGAAAAGTGGAGGGCCAACAGCAGTAGGATAGCATGGCAGAGATGAACCAATGCATGCTGGTTGCAACCATTAATGTAGAAGGCCTCAATTCATCAATAAAAAGAAACACAGGCAAAAAACAAGATCCATCAATATACTGTATACACATTTAACTCAAAAGAAAACGTTTAACTCATTTAAAACATTTAACTTATTCAACACATTTAACTCAAAAGAAAATTCATGGACTGAAAATCAAAGGATAGAAAACAATTCTTCCATGTAACAGGAGACCAGAAAAAAACAAGGGTAACTTACCAATCAACCACAGAACAGATAAGAAAGATATGGTATTTTCATACAATGGAAAGCTAGTCAGCTATAAAGAAGGATAATCTCAAGGTTCTTGTAGGTAAGTAGATGCAATTGGAGATCATGCTCATGGGTGAAATGGTTTGGACTCAGACAGATGAGCACTGAGTTATCTCCCTAGCACAAAAACTGAAGGAGTTAGTGGGATCCAAAAAAGCACAATAGATATCATGAAAGTGATAGGAGAAGAAACATCTAAAGAGGGAAGGCAGTAACTATTGTTAATTTGCTATTATGTTCTTTTGAATTTTTGTATCACTTTCATAATTTTGTTAGGTTTTGTTTTATTCTGTCTTGTTTTGTTAGACTTTACTGTGTCTGATTGTATGGACAGTTATTTTGGAGATAACAGAATATATTTTGGTTACCATTGTTGATTTCCTATTATCCTGTTTTGAGGTCCTATAATACTCTCATTCTTTTGTTTTGATTGGCTTTATTCTATTTTGTTTTGTTTGATTTTATTATGTGTGATGGTATGGATACCTATTTTGAAGAAAATGAGAGCCATTATGATAGACATTGTTCATTTCCTGTTGTCTTATTTTGAAATCCTACATCACTTGCATTGCTCAGTTCTGATTTTCTTTATTCTGTTTTCTTTGTTTTGTTTTATTCTTTTTAAAAGAAAAAAAAATAAATTGAGATTCCATCCACTCCAGAAAGAATTTCTGCCATCAAGATATCAACTGACAACAAATGTCGGCAGGGCTGTGGGGAAAAAGGAACACTTCTCCACTGTTGGTGGGAGCATAGACTGGTACAACCACTGTGGAAATCAGTGTGGAGACTCCTCAAAAAACTTGGATTGGAAGTCCCAATCAATATAGCTATTCCCCTTCTGGGGAATAAAAATTGAAAACGTCATGCCATAGGGATATATGTGCACCCATGTTTATAGCAGCACAATTTGTAATAGTTAAATCTTGGAAACAACCCAAATGTTCATCAACCACTGAATGTATAAAAAGATGTGGTATTTTCATACAATGGAGTATTACTCATCTATAATAAGGATAAACTTGAGGCTTTTATAGGTAAATGGAGACAACTTGAGACCATACTCATAAGTGAAATAAATCAAATTCACATTTGTAAATATCACATTGTGTCCCTAGTATAAAAACAAAACAAAAACCTAGAAGAGTAATAAGATCCCAAATGTACAATAGATATTGTGATAATGAAAGGGAAAGAAAGTGCTCAAAAAGAAAGAACAACTGGGATAGGGAAAAGGAGAAAAAGAAGAAGGGAAAAGATTGTATGTACATAGGTATACATATGTGTGTGTGTGTGTGTGTGTGTAGAAGATAGATAACTATTCTACTAATCTCTGTTCATCAAAAAGAGCAATTTGTGCTTTTACTGATTATTTGATCATTTTTATGCCTAAATCTTGTAACCTTAGCAACTACTCCTAAGATAATAACATGAATATATTTACTAGTGTTAATCTCTCACCTTTTTTTTGAAATTCTGTATCATTTCTTTCCTTTTTTTGTTTTGCTTTTTAAAATAAAAAATATAAAAAAGCAAACTCTTTGAGATCAGAGGAAAAAAAGAAAGGAAATGACAAAGGAAAGAAAGATCACTTCTCTGACTTTTAATATCAACTGGACCATTCCTCCAAGAGAGACTTTACTACTCCATATCACCTCAGGAAGCAAGAGCATGTGTGCAAGATGCCCCACCCATCTGCCAATCACACAGAGAAATTAACTTCACAAGTCACTGAACCATACAAGAAACCATTTGGAAACCTTTCAAAATCAATCCGCAGCAATCAATAGTCATTGTGTCTAGATCATTGACTGAAGACCAGAGGAGAATTAGCACTTCTGAGTCTTGGAGGGAAATATATTTTAATCAACTTGGGATGACAATTAAGAGCCTTTATAAAGTGCCTCCTGACATACCACAGAGTCTTTTCAACTTGTTTGATCACTGTTGTCACAAATCCTTCAAACATTCCGCCCTATTTATGTCCAGCCTCTGGAGTGAAGGCATGGACTGGCAAGGTCTCTGGGTCCCTGCAGATAGGTAGCAATGTGAAGGCAGCAGTGACACAGGTTGCACTCTGAGCACCAGCCAGACTCTGCCAGGAACTCCATGCAGGAGGGAAGATTGGAGACTCCCCAGGGGATGTGACAGTCCTTCTGGCAAGCTCTGTTGCAATCTCATCTTCATGCACCTCACCTCATTCCACACCCTCCATTTAAATCAGTCACAGCTTTTAAGAAAGTCTCTAGACCTTCAAGAGTCTGAATAGCTCTTCTTTCAAAAGAGCATCTCCTGATCACCAGATGTTTTCAGCCTGACCTGCAGCCAAAGTAAGAGTTAAAATGCTTTGAAGTATCATCAGTTTTCACAGGGACAAGAGCAGCGTCCAACCCCTGCACCAAGAACAGTGGTCCTGAGATTCACCAAGACTCTGGACCATGCAAGACACACTCCATAATCTGCCTACTATCAATTTATGTAAATTCATCCTGGACAGTATGCTGGTTTATTTCACTGTTGTTTCTGATTGGTCATCTCATTTCTCATTTCACATCTTTAGCTTATTTTGTTGCTCCATTTTCTCACTGCATCTTCTGTTTCTCAATTCAGGACAAAGAAAAAGAAGCACAACTCAGATCTAAAGCCAGGGTAGATACAAAGAGAAGTTACAGGTTGTCTCCCCTGGGAAACATGAGTATGAAAGGCCTAGCATGTTTGTAGGTACTGAGACAGAGCAGGAAGTGAGGGACAGAGAGGCTGAAATGTCTTGCAGTTAGGGCAGAATGCTTATCCCAGCTGAGATCTCAAAGTCACATTACAGAGGTCAAGAAAAGAGTCCACAGCATGTTCGTGCACCAATAATCCAAAAAATTGGTGACACTTTGCATTGAAGAGTCTGGTGGGGGCTCTTGTGCACACAGGTGAGGTGTAAATTGGCACAGGTTCTGTGGAAGGCAATATCTACCAATGCTGTCAATTCACATACACTCTCTCAACAGCTTCAAGGCAGGATGCACCTTAGTGGTAGAACATTTGCCTAACATGCATAAACCCTAAGATCAATTCCCAGAACTTCAAAAGACAAAAATAACCAAAATCAATTCCATTTTCATGAAATTACTGTTAGACAAATGAGAAAATTTACCCTTAGACATTATTGCATTATTGTTGCACAGCAAAATAGTTGAAACAACCCAAATAAATATCCATGCAGATTAAATTACTTTATTTTGAAAAGAATACAACCAAACAAAATAAAACAGAACAGAGTCAATCACAACAGAACAATGAACATGATACATGACTTCTAAACAGGGTAAAAGGTAATCAATAATGGCTACCATAATGCCACTTGTTATCTTCAATATAACTTCCTATACCATCAGGGATAAATAAAAATCAAACAAAATAGAGCAGAATAAAGCCAGTAAAAAAAAGAAAACAAAAAAAGCAAAGCAAAAACAATGAAAGTAGTACAGAACTTCAAGATACTAGTAAAACAGCAGTGGCTACCATAATGCCTCTTGTTATCTTCAGAATAGTTTCCTACACTTCACACATAATACAATCAAACAACACAGAATAGAGTAAAATCAATCAAAATAAAATAATGAAAGCAACACAGGGTTTTGAAACAAGATAATTGGACATCCTTAATGGCTGAAATTATATATTTTGTTATCTTTAAAATAGCTATCCAAGAGAACATCAAAGATGGTGGAGCAGTAAGCAGCAGAGTAAACAGTCTCTGAGAGAAACAGCTCAGATGCTGGAATACAACATCATGGAGAGGACAAGAAGGAAGTGGGTCCCCTGGACCCAGGAAGAATCTAAAATATGAATTGAAGCCCACAGAGAGAATAAAAAGAAGAATTTAAATGAAGAAGGCAGTGGCTGGCAGTGCCTTAGCCTGGAGTCAGACTCACTCTGCAAGAGGACCTGTTGAGACTGGAGATGTGCAGTTGCATTCACATTGATCCTAGAGGTCTCTGCAGAGAGGTGCAAGGGTGAAAGAGAGTAGTGGACGTGGAGATCTGCACTGGCTGGTAGTGAGTGCAGAGGACTCGATCCCACCACGACAGAGAGTGATTGGCCAGGAGCCATTTTGGAGTCGGGCAGGATATGCCTGGGCCAGGACTGCTACCGACTTCTGCCTGCAGCACCAGGTTGTGGGAAGAACCATGGAAGTTGCTTGGACCTTTCCAGACAACATCACATAGGTTCTTAAACAGCTTAGATCTGCTGGCCCTGGCCAGTTACACTCCCATGCAAATGCTGGGGACCCTTGTGGGCTGGTACCCAGCTCAGGGCTGAGGCATGGATGTCCACCATCAGATACCCATAGCAAGCACTGGCCAGAAAAACCAAATGGTCATCTGGCAGCTCCATGTTGTGGGCAGACCTGCAGAAGCTATTTGGACCAAGTTCTGCTCCCATGCACATTCCAGACAACATCACGTAGGTTCCTAACCAGCCTAGATTCATAGACCCTGTCCAGGTCTGCCCCCATGCAAACTCTGGGTGGGTCAGTATCCAGCTCAGTGCAGAGGCATGGGTGCCCAGCATCACACATCCATAGCCAGCACTGGCCAGAAATAATGAAGTCTCACTGGGGAGAAGTTGTGACCAGTGCCGGGGTGCCTGGACCACACTACGCAGTTGTGTGGAAGAAATCAGGAATATGTCAAGATGAAGATGGAAAAGACAATCTCTGGCATCCAACCCAAGCAGCACAAGTTCAGGAGAGGTAAACACAGAGGAGATTGAGAATTGCACACCTCAAATGACTGAAGTGATGTCAACTGAAGTAAAGAAACAACTTCATGAAACTAAAAGAGAAATTAGAACACAAATTCTATCCCAGGTAAAAGAAGAAATGAAAAACATAATAAAAGAACTATTAAGCATCTCTAAAGAAGACACAGATAAAAAAATAGAGGAGCATAGGAAAATGAGGGAAACCATGAATGAACAATATAAGAGAGACTTACAATGCATGAAACAGATTCAAAGAGATATCTAGAAAATTAAAAACTCCATTGAAACCTGGCAAAAAAACATTTGAAAGAAACTGAAGACAGACTTTCAAACCTTGAAGACAGGTTTGCAGCTTGTGATCACGAAAGGAAAGATTCCTTAAAAATAGCAAGGAACCAGGAAGTAACAATTCAACAGCTGCTAGACAACTCAAAGAAACATAACTTAAGAATTAAAACTGTGAGTGAAAAAGCAGGGGTCAAGACAAATGACATCAGGACTCTATTTACAAAAATAATTTCTGAGAACTTCCCAAGCATGGAAAAAGAAAATGACATTCAAATAAGTGAGGGATATAGAACTCCAGCTAGCCATAATCAAAACAAATCTACACCCAGACATGTAATAATCAAGATCCCAGAAATTCAACTCAAGAATACAATATTAAAAGCTGTTAGAGAAAAGAAATAGATCATCTATAAAGGAAAACCCATCAGAATCACAGCAGACTTCTCAACACAAACCATCAAGTCAAGAAGAGGCTGGAGTGAAGCATTGCAAGTCCTGAAAGAAAACAACTTCCAACCCAGACTGATGTACCCTGCTAAACTTTCTTTCAAAATTAATAGAGAAACAAGATACTTCCATGACCAAGAACAACTCAAGGAATTCATGAGCACCAAACCAACACTGCAAAGAATATTAAAGGACATTCTAGAGAGAGATAAAAAGGACCACAGTCTCAGGAACAATGGCAGAGGGGGACCATCAAGAGGGGCCAGTCAATTGAATGGAGAGGAAAAATAAGGAACGAATGGCAGGAAAATAGCATGGTGGAGACAATGCACTGCAAGAGGGCCTCAAGGCACCAATAGAAAGAAACAGAGGCAAAGTGAATCAGGAGACAGGGTCCATCAATACGCTCTATACAAGAAACACATTTAACTTGAAAGAAAATTCGTAGACTGAAAGTCAAAGGAGAGAGAACAATGCCCTATGTGACAGAGAGCCAGAAAAAAAGTAGGGGTAGCCTGCCCATTAATTGCAGAATGGATAAGAAAGACATGGTATTTTATGTGGTGGGAACCTACTCAGCTACAAAGGAAGATATCTCAAGACTCTTGTAGGTGGATAGAGGCAACTGGTGATCATGCTCATGGATGAAATGGTTCTGAGTCACATGGGTGAATTTCGTGTTGTCTCCCTAGTATAACAAACTAAAGGAGTTAGTGGGATCGAAATTGAACTATGCATATTGGGAAAGTCAAAGGGGAGGAATTATCTAAAAAAGGAAGGAAGTGGCCAATGTTAATCTATTTTCATGATTTGAAACTCATATTGTCTTCATTGTTCTGATTAGTTTCATTTTATTCTGTTTTGTTTGATTTTATTATACTTGATGGCATGGACAGCTATTTTATTTTATTTATTTACTTTTATTTTGAAAAGAATATAACCAAACAAAATAAAACAGAGTAGAGTCAATCACAACAAAACAATGAACAAGGTACATGACTTCTAAACAGGGTAAAAAGCAATCAATAATGGCTACCATAATGCCTCTTGTTATCTGCAATATAACTGCCCATACCATCAGGGATAAATAAAATCAAACAAAATAGAACAAAATAAAACCAGTGAAACAAAAACAAAAACAAAAACAAAACAAACAAAGCAGAACAATGTAAGCAATACAGAAGTTCAAGATACTAGCAAAACAGCAGTGACTACCATAATGTTTGTTATCTTCGGAATAGTTGCTTACACCTTCAGACATATTACAATCAAACAACACAGAATAGAGTAAAATCAATCAAAACAAAACAATGAAAGCAATACAGTGTTTCTAAACAAGATAATTGGACATTCTCAATGGCTGCAATTATATATTTTGTTATCTTTAAAATAGCTGTCCATGCCATCAAGTATAACAAAATCAAACAAATCAGAATAAAACAAAACTAATCAGAACAACGGAGACAATATGAGTTTCACATCATGATAATAGATTAACAGTGGCCACCTCCTTCCCTTTTTAGATAATTCTTCCCCTTTGACTTTCCCAACATGTATAGTGCATTTTTGATCCCACTAATTCCTTTAGTTTGTTATACTAGGGAGACAACACGAAATTCACCCATGTGGCTCAGAACCATTTTATCCATGAGCATGATCACCAGTTGCCTCTATCCACCTACAAGAGTCTTGAGATTATCTTCCTTTGTAGCTGAGTAGGTTTCCACCACATAAAGTACCATGTCTTTCTTATCCATTCTGCAATTAATGGGCAGGCTACCCCTACTTTTTTTCTGGCTCTCTGTCACATAGGGCATTGTTCTCTCTCCTTTGACTTTCAGTCTACGAATTTTCTTTCAAGTTAAATGTGTTTCTTGTATAGAGCGTATTGATGGACCCTGTCTCCTGATTCACTTTGCCTCTGTTTCTTTCTATTGGTGCCTTGAGGCCCTCTTGCAGTGCATTGTCTCCACCATGCTATTTTCCTGCCATTCGTTCCTTATTTTTCCTCTCCATTCAATTGACTGGCCCCTCTTGATGGTCCCCCTCTGCCATTGTTCCTGAGACTGTGGTCCTTTTTATCTCTCTCTAGAATGTCCTTTAATATTCTTTGCAGTGTTGGTTTGGTGCTCATGAATTCCTTGAGTTGTTCTTGGTCATGGAAGTATCTTGTTTCTCTATTAATTTTGAAAGAAAGTTTAGCAGGGTACATCAGTCTGGGTTGGAAGTTGTTTTCTTTCAGGACTTGCAATGCTTCACTCCAGCCTCTTCTTGACTTGATGGTTTGTGTTGAGAAGTCTGCTGTGATTCTGATGGGTTTTCCTTTATAGATGATCTATTTCTTTTCTCTAACAGCTTTTAATATTGTATTCTTGAGTTGAATTTCTGGGATCTTGATTATTACATGTCTGGGTGTAGATTTGTTTTGATTATGGCTAGCTGGAGTTCTATATCCCTCACTTATTTGAATGTCATTTTCTTTTTCCATGCTTGGGAAGTTCTCAGAAATTATTTTTGTAAATAGAGTCCTGATGTCATTTGTCTTGACCCCTGCTTTTTCACTCACAGTTTTAATTCTTAAGTTATGTTTCTTTGAGTTGTCTAGCAGCTGTTGAATTGTTACTTCCTGGTTCCTTGCTATTTTTAAGGAATCTTTCCTTTCATGATCACAAGCTGCAAACCTGTCTTCAAGGTTTGAAAGTCTGTCTTCAGTTTCTTTCAAATGTTTTTTTGCCAGGTTTCAATGGAGTTTTTAATTTTCTAGATATCTCTTTGAATCTGTTTCATGCATTGTAAGTCTCTCTTATATTGTTCATTCATGGTTTCCCTCATTTTCCTATGCTCCTCTATTTTTTTATCTGTGTCTTCTTTAGAGATGCTTAATAGTTCTTTTATTATGTTTTTCATTTCTTCTTTTACCTGGGATAGAATTTGTGTTCTAATTTCTCTTTTAGTTTCATGAAGTTGTTTCTTTACTTCAGTTGACATCACTTCAGTCATTTGAGGTGTGCAATTCTCAATCTCCTCTGTGTTTACCTCTCCTGAACTTGTGCTGCTTGGGTTGGATGCCAGAGATTGTCTTTTCCATCTTCATCTTGACATATTCCTGATTTCTTCCACACAACTGCGTAGTGTGGTCCAGGCACCCCGGCACTGGTCACAACTTCTCCCCAGTGAGACTTCATTATTTCTGGCCAGTGCTGGCTATGGATGTGTGATGCTGGGCACCCATGCCTCTGCACTGAGCTGGATACTGACCCACCCAGAGTTTGCATGGGGGCAGACCTGGACAGGGTCTATGAATCTAGGCTGGTTAGGAACCTACGTGATGTTGTCTGGAATGTGCATGGGAGCAGAACTTGGTCCAAATAGCTTCTGCAGGTCTGCCCACAACATGGAGCTGCCAGATGACCATTTGGTTTTTCTGGCCAGTGCTTGCTATGGGTATCTGATGGTGGACATCCATGCCTCAGCCCTGAGCTGGGTACCAGCCCACAAGGGTCCCCAGCATTTGCATGGGAGTGTAACTGGCCAGGGCCAGCAGATCTAAGCTGTTTAAGAACCTATGTGATGTTGTCTGGAAAGGTCCAAGCAACTTCCATGGTTCTTCCCACAACCTGGTGCTGCAGGCAGAAGTCGGTAGCAGTCCTGGCCCAGGCATATCCTGCCCGACTCCAAAATGGCTCCTGGCCAATCACTCTCTGTCGTGGTGGGATCGAGTCCTCTGCACTCACTACCAGCCAGTGCAGATCTCCACGTCCACTACTCTCTTTCACCCTTGCACCTCTCTGCAGAGACCTCTAGGATCAATGTGAATGCAACTGCACATCTCCAGTCTCAACAGGTCCTCTTGCAGAGTGAGTCTGACTCCAGGCTAAGGCACTGCCAGCCACTGCCTTCTTCATTTAAATTCTTCTTTTTATTCTCTCTGTGGGCTTCAATTCATATTTTAGATTCTTCCTGGGTCCAGGGGACCCACTTCCTTCTTGTCCTCTCCATGATGTTGTATTCCAGCATCTGAGCTGTTTCTCTCAGAGACTGTTTACTCTGCTGCTTACTGCTCCACCATCTTTGATGTTCTCTTGGATAGCTATTTTAAAGATAACAAAATATATAATTTCAGCCATTAAGGATGTCCAATTATCTTGTTTCAAAACCCTGTGTTGCTTTCATTATTTTATTTTGATTGATTTTACTCTATTCTGTGTTGTTTGATTGTATTATGTGTGAAGTGTAGGAAACTATTCTGAAGATAACAAGAGGCATTATGGTAGCCACTGCTGTTTTACTAGTATCTTGAAGTTCTGTACTACTTTCATTGTTTTGCTTTGCTTTTTTTGTTTTCTTTTTTTTACTGGCTTTATTCTGCTCTATTTTGTTTGATTTTTATTTATCCCTGATGGTATAGGAAGTTATATTGAAGATAACAAGTGGCATTATGGTAGCCATTATTGATTACCTTTTACCCTGTTTAGAAGTCATGTATCATGTTCATTGTTCTGTTGTGATTGACTCTGTTCTGTTTTATTTTGTTTGGTTGTATTCTTTTCAAAATAAAGTAATTTAATCTGCATGGATATTTATTTGGGTTGTTTCAACTATTTTGCTGTGCAACAATAATGCAATAATGTCTAAGGGTAAATTTTCTCATTTGTCTAACAGTAATTTCATGAAAATGGAATTGATTTTGGTTATTTTTGTCTTTTGAAGTTCTGGGAATTGATCTTAGGGTTTATGCATGTTAGGCAAATGTTCTACCACTAAGGTGCATCCTGCCTTGAAGCTGTTGAGAGAGTGTATGTGAATTGACAGCATTGGTAGATATTGCCTTCCACAGAACCTGTGCCAATTTACACCTCACCTGTGTGCACAAGAGCCCCCACCAGACTCTTCAATGCAAAGTGTCACCAATTTTTTGGATTATTGGTGCACAAACATGCTGTGGACTCTTTTCTTGACCTCTGTAATGTGACTTTGAGATCTCAGCTGGGATAAGCATTCTGCCCTAACTGCAAGACATTTCAGCCTCTCTGTCCCTCACTTCCTGCTCTGTCTCAGTACCTACAAACATGCTAGGCCTTTCATACTCATGTTTCCCAGGGGAGACAACCTGTAACTTCTCTTTGTATCTACCCTGGCTTTAGATCTGAGTTGTGCTTCTTTTTCTTTGTCCTGAATTGAGAAACAGAAGATGCAGTGAGAAAATGGAGCAACAAAATAAGCTAAAGATGTGAAATGAGAAATGAGATGACCAATCAGAAACAACAGTGAAATAAACCAGCATACTGTCCAGGATGAATTTACATAAATTGATAGTAGGCAGATTATGGAGTGTGTCTTGCATGGTCCAGAGTCTTGGTGAATCTCAGGACCACTGTTCTTGGTGCAGGGGTTGGACGCTGCTCTTGTCCCTGTGAAAACTGATGATACTTCAAAGCATTTTAACTCTTACTTTGGCTGCAGGTCAGGCTGAAAACATCTGGTGATCAGGAGATGCTCTTTTGAAAGAAGAGCTATTCAGACTCTTGAAGGTCTAGAGACTTTCTTAAAAGCTGTGACTGATTTAAATGGAGGGTGTGGAATGAGGTGAGGTGCATGAAGATGAGATTGCAACAGAGCTTGCCAGAAGGACTGTCACATCCCCTGGGGAGTCTCCAATCTTCCCTCCTGCATGGAGTTCCTGGCAGAGTCTGGCTGGTGCTCAGAGTGCAACCTGTGTCACTGCTGCCTTCACATTGCTACCTATCTGCAGGGACCCAGAGACCTTGCCAGTCCATGCCTTCACTCCAGAGGCTGGACATAAATAGGGCGGAATGTTTGAAGGACTTGTGACAACAGTGATCAAACAAGTTGAAAAGACTCTGTGGTATGTCAGGAGGCACTTTATAAAGGCTCTTAATTGTCATCCCAAGTTGATTAAAATATATTTCCCTCCAAGACTCAGAAGTGCTAATTCTCCTCTGGTCTTCAGTCAATGATCTAGACACAACGACTATTGATTGCTGCGGATTGATTTTGAAAGGTTTCCAAATGGTTTCTTGTATGGTTCAGTGACTTGTGAAGTTAATTTCTCTGTGTGATTGGCAGATGGGTGGGGCATCTTGCACACATGCTCTTGCTTCCTGAGGTGATATGGAGTAGTAAAGTCTCTCTTGGAGGAATGGTCCAGTTGATATTAAAAGTCAGAGAAGTGATCTTTCTTTCCTTTGTCATTTCCTTTCTTTTTTTCCTCTGATCTCAAAGAGTTTGCTTTTTTATATTTTTTATTTTAAAAAGCAAAACAAAAAAAGGAAAGAAATGATACAGAATTTCAAAAAAAAGGTGAGAGATTAACACTAGTAAATATATTCATGTTATTATCTTAGGAGTAGTTGCTAAGGTTACAAGATTTAGGCATAAAAATGATCAAATAATCAGTAAAAGCACAAATTGCTCTTTTTGATGAACAGAGATTAGTAGAATAGTTATCTATCTTCTACACACACACACACACACACACATATGTATACCTATGTACATACAATCTTTTCCCTTCTTCTTTTTCTCCTTTTCCCTATCCCAGTTGTTCTTTCTTTTTGAGCACTTTCTTTCCCTTTCATTATCACAATATCTATTGTACATTTGGGATCTTATTACTCTTCTAGGTTTTTGTTTTGTTTTTATACTAGGGACACAATGTGATATTTACAAATGTGAATTTGATTTATTTCACTTATGAGTATGGTCTCAAGTTGTCTCCATTTACCTATAAAAGCCTCAAGTTTATCCTTATTATAGATGAGTAATACTCCATTGTATGAAAATACCACATCTTTTTATACATTCAGTGGTTGATGAACATTTGGGTTGTTTCCAAGATTTAACTATTACAAATTGTGCTGCTATAAACATGGGTGCACATATATCCCTATGGCATGACGTTTTCAATTTTTATTCCCCAGAAGGGGAATAGCTATATTGATTGGGACTTCCAATCCAAGTTTTTTGAGGAGTCTCCACACTGATTTCCACAGTGGTTGTACCAGTCTATGCTCCCACCAACAGTGGAGAAGTGTTCCTTTTTCCCCACAGCCCTGCCGACATTTTTTGTCAGTTGATATCTTGATGGCAGAAATTCTTTCTGGAGTGGATGGAATCTCAATTTATTTTTTTTTCTTTTAAAAAGAATAAAACAAAACAAAGAAAACAGAATAAAGAAAATCAGAACTGAGCAATGCAAGTGATGTAGGATTTCAAAATAAGACAACAGGAAATGAACAATGTCTATCATAATGGCTCTCATTTTCTTCAAAATAGGTATCCATACCATCACACATAATAAAATCAAACAAAACAAAATAGAATAAAGCCAATCAAAACAAAAGAATGAGAGTATTATAGGACCTCAAAACAGGATAATAGGAAATCAACAATGGTAACCAAAATATATTCTGTTATCTCCAAAATAACTGTCCATACAATCAGACACAGTAAAGTCTAACAAAACAAGACAGAATAAAACAAAACCTAACAAAATTATGAAAGTGATACAAAAATTCAAAAGAACATAATAGCAAATTAACAATAGTTACTGCCTTCCCTCTTTAGATGTTTCTTCTCCTATCACTTTCATGATATCTATTGTGCTTTTTTGGATCCCACTAACTCCTTCAGTTTTTGTGCTAGGGAGATAACTCAGTGCTCATCTGTCTGAGTCCAAACCATTTCACCCATGAGCATGATCTCCAATTGCATCTACTTACCTACAAGAACCTTGAGATTATCCTTCTTTATAGCTGACTAGCTTTCCATTGTATGAAAATACCATATCTTTCTTATCTGTTCTGTGGTTGATTGGTAAGTTACCCTTGTTTTTTTCTGGTCTCCTGTTACATGGAAGAATTGTTTTCTATCCTTTGATTTTCAGTCCATGAATTTTCTTTTGAGTTAAATGTGTTGAATAAGTTAAATGTTTTAAATGAGTTAAACGTTTTCTTTTGAGTTAAATGTGTATACAGTATATTGATGGATCTTGTTTTTTGCCTGTGTTTCTTTTTATTGATGAATTGAGGCCTTCTACATTAATGGTTGCAACCAGCATGCATTGGTTCATCTCTGCCATGCTATCCTACTGCTGTTGGCCCTCCACTTTTCTCCTTCATTCAATTGCCTGTCCTGTTTGGTGATCCTCCTCTGATGCTGTTCCTGGAACCATGGTCATCTTTATCTCTCTCTGCAATATCCTTCAGCACTCTCTGTAGGGTTGGTTTGGTGGTTATGAATTCCTTCAGTTGTTCTTTTCCATGAAAGTATCTTATTTTTCTATCAATTTAAAAAATTTTATTTTAAAGAGAAAAAAACAGAAATGAAAAACAAACAAACAAAAAAATAAGAGACATACAAACAACTAAAAGAACAACAAAAAACCCCAAACAGTAACAATATATGCTTTCAAAACAAGATAGGAATTTTACAATGGTTGTAATATTGCATATTGTTATCTCCAAAAGAGTTGCTTAGATTACCAGATACAGACATGCAAATTGATCTCATCATATGAGTATTAACTGTTCTTTTCCAAGAACTAATAGAATTATTAGTATAATCATCTTAGCTGTTTTATGTACAAACAAATTAATATTTTTTCCTTTTCCCTTCCTTTTCTCTTTTCTCCTATCCTAGTTATTTTTCTCCTTTGAGCAGTTTCTTACCCTTTCACAACATCTATTATAGATTTTGAATCTTGCTTACTCTTTAAGTTTCTTACACCAGGGAGACAATATAGTATTTACACATGTGAGTCTGCTTTATTTCACTTATGAGTATGGTCTCAAATCTCAACCATTTACCTATAAAAGCCTGAATGCAATCCTTCTTTATAGCTGAGTGGTACTCCATTGTATAAAAATATCATGTTTTTTCATCCATTCGTTGGCTGATGGACATTTTGGTTGTTTCCAAGATTTGGCTATTACAAATTGTGCTGCTATAAACATTGGTGCACATTAATCACTGTGTTATGTTTTCAATGCTTCTGGAAAAATGCCCAGAAGCAGGAAAGCTGGGTCAAATGGAACCTCTAATCCTAGTCTTTTGAGAAATTTCTACACTGATTTCCATAGTGGTTGCATCAGCCTTTATGCCAACCAACAGTGGAGAAGTGTTCCTTTTCCCCACAACCCCTCCAGCCCCTATTTGTTATTGGTGCATTTCTTGATCTTGGCCATTCATTCTGGAGGTGGGATCTCAGTGTTGTCTTAATTTGCATCTCTCTAATGACCAATGATGCTGAACATTTTTTCATATATTTATTTGCCGTTTGTATTTCTTCATCTGAGAAGTGTATTCATCTCAGATGCCCATTTTTGGATTGGGTCTTTGAATTTTGGGGGCTTGATCATTTTTTAATTCTTTATGTTTTCTAGATAGAAGTCCTTTGTCTGAGGGAGAGTTGGCTAAGATGTTTTTTCCAATTAGTGGATTTTCTTTTCACTCTGTAAGAGATTTCTTTTGACATGAAGAAACTTTAATAAAATGAGATCCCAGTTGTTGATTCTGGGAAGTATTTCCCATGCAGTTTGATTTTTGTTCATGAACTCTGTACCTATCTCTATATCTTCAAGATTTCTACCTACTTTGTCTTCCAGCAGATTTAGTGTTTCTGTTTTAATATTTAGATCTTTGATCCATTTTGACTTAAGTTTAGTACATGGTGATAGATATGGATCTAATTCTAGCTTTTGGCATGTGTAGAGCCAGTTTTTCCAGCACTACTTGGTAAAAAGGTTATCTTTCTTTCAGTGAACTTGTCTGGCCCCATTGTCAAAGATAAGGTGGCTGAATGTGTTTGTAGTTGTGGCTCTATCTTCTAATCTATTCTATTGATTTTCAGGTCTGTTTTTTTTGCCATGCTGATTTTATCACAGTAGCTTTGTAGTATAACTTCAAGTCAGGGATTATGATGTCTCCTGCCTTGCCTTTGTTGCCCAGAATTGCCTTTGCTATTCTAGGCCTTTTCTGGTTCCAGATGAATTTTAGGAATGATTTCTCTAGATCTGAGAAGTATGTTAATGGTATTTTGAATGGAATTGCATTAAATCTGTATAATTATTTTGGGAGAATGGCCATATTCACAATGTTTGATTTTCCTATGCATGAACAAGGAATGTCTTTCCATTTTCTGAAATCCTCTTTGATTTCTTTTTTCAGAGTAATGTAATTTTCAATGTATAGATCTTTTACTTCCTTTGTTAGATTGATTCCTAAGTATTTCATATCTCTGGGTGCTATCATGAAGGGTGTGGTTTCCCTTATTTCTCTCTCAGTGAGTTTGTTTGTGTACAGGAGTGTTATTGATTTTTGAATGTTGCCTTGTATCATTACATTATTGAATTTGTTTATTAGATCTAGGAGTCTTTCAGTGGAGTTTTGGGCATCTTCTATATAGAGCGTCATGTCATCTGCAAATAATGATAACAAGACACTCACTGAAAGAGAAATTAGGAAACAACACACTTCACTATAGTATTCCAAACAATGAAATACTTAGGAATCAATCTAGCAAAGAAAGTAAAAGATTTATGCATTGAAAATTACAGTACTCTGAAAGGGAGATTGAAGAAGATATCAGAAAATGGAAACTTAATCCTTGCTCATGGATAGTAAAAACCCGCATATGAAAATGGTCATGCTTCCAAAACTGTAATACAGATTTAATGCAATCCCAATGAAAATGCAATTAGCATACCTCACAGAACTAGAGAAAACATTCATAAAATTCCTTTGGAAACAGAAGAGTCCTAGAATAGCAAAAGCAATTCAGGGCAACAAAGGTAAAGCAGAAGTCATCACAATACCTGACTTGAAAACATACTAGAAAGCCACTGTAATAAAATTAGCATGGTACTGACAAAAAACAGACCTGAGGATCAGTGGAACAGATTAGAAAATGCAGACACTACTACAAACACACTCAGTCACCTTATCTTTGACAAAGGAGCCAAATATGTTCATTGGACAAAAGATAGCCTCTGTCTTAAAAGGTGTAGGAAAAACTGGCTCTCTACATGCCAAAAACTAAAACCCTAACCCACGTGTATCATCATGCACTAAACTGTTTCAAATTCTGAAAGAAAGCAACTTCTAACCCAGATTGATGTACCCTGAAAAACTATGTTTCAAAATCAATGGAGAAATAAGATACTTCCATGACAAAAAACAACTGAAGAACTTCATGACAACCCAACCAAACCTACAAAGAGTACTCAAAGAGATTCCAGAAAGAGATAGAAATGATCACAAGAACAACAATAGAAAGAACAAACAACAAGAAGTAGGACAAGCAATTAAACAGAGGGGTAAAAGTAGGGAATCAACAACAGAAAGATAACATGACAAAGTTAAACCAATACATATCAGTTATAACCAGTAATGTAAATGGTCTTAATTCACCAATCAAAAGAAACAGACTTGCAGAGTGGAATAAGAAACAAAATTCAACAATATTCTGTGAACAAGAAACACATTTAATGCAAAAGGAAATTCATATACTGAAAGCCAAAGGATGGAAAACAATACTCCATGTGACAGGAACCCAGAAAAAAGCAGGGATAGCTATTCTTTTTGCAGACAATGTGAGTTTCAAACCAAGAATGATCAAAAGATGTAAAGAAGGTCACTGCATACTTGTTAGGGGAAAACTTCAAGAGAAAGAGATAACAATCATAAATATATATGCACCAAATATGGGAGCACCCAGGTATGTAAGACAAATATTAATAGACATGAAAAATCAAATAAGTAATAATACAATCACAGTGGAGTGCCTTAACACTCCATTGTCACAAAGAGACAGATCAACTAGACAAAAAATCAGCAAAGAAATAATAGAACTGAATCAAACTTGTGAACAAATGGACATAGTAGATATGTACAGAGTATTCCACCCAACAACATCAGAATATACATTCTTCTCAACTGCACATGGAACATTCCCTAAAACAGACCATATACTAGCCCATAGAACATGCTTAAGTAAATGCAAAAGAATCAAAATTATCCCATGCTTATTATCTGACCATAGTGCCATGAAATTGGAAATTAATAACAAAAGAAATCATGAAACCTCTATAAACACACGGGAACTAGATAATACCCTCCCGAATAATCAATGGATTGCAGAGAAAATTAAAGAGCAAATGAAAATGCAAATACAACTTACCAGAACCTGTGGGATGCAATGAAAGCAGTTCTCAGAAGGAAATTTATTGCAGTGAACTATCACATCAGGAAAACAGAATGAGCACAAATAAACAACCTGATGCTACACCTCAAATATCTAGGGAAAAAAAAAGAACAAGTCAAGCCCAAAGCTAAAAGAAGGGAGGAAATTCTAAAGATCAGATCAGAAATTAATGCAATTGACACTAAGAAAACAATACAAAGAATTAATGAATTGAAGAGTTGATTCTTTGAAAGAATAAATAAAATTGATAAGCCCCTAGCCAACCTTACCAAAAAAAGGAAAGAAAAGACTCAAATTCAATTCTTCCTTTTTTACTGTTACTCATTTTATTTATTTCTCTTCTCTAATTGCTCTGGCTGATGTTTCCAGCACTATATTGTACAGGAGTGGTGATAGTGGACATCCTTGTCTCATTTCTGGTTCAAGAGCGAAAGCTTTCAGTTTTTGTCCATTAATATGACGTTGGCTGTTGGTTAGTCATAGATGGCTTTTATCAGACTGAGGTAAAGATCATCTATTCCAATTTTCTGTAGAGTTTTTATCATTAATGAGTGTTGGACTTTGTAAAAGATTTTCTCTGCATCATGTGATTCTTGTCTTTGGCTCTATTGATATGGTGCATTACATTTATTGGTTTGCATATGTTGAACCATCCCTACATTCCTGGGATGAATCCCAGTTCATTATGGTGTATAATCTTCTTGATGATTTGCTGCATTCTGTTTGTCAATATTTTATTGAGTATTTTTGCATCTGTGTTCATTAGGGAGATTGGTCCATAGTTCACTTTTTTGAATGAGTCTTTCTCTGGTTTTGGTATTAGGGTAATACCTGCTTTAGGAATGAGTTAAGGAAAATTGCTTCCCTTTCAATTTCATTAAAGAGTTTGAGGAGTATTGGCATTAAATCTTATCTAAATTTCTTGTAGAATTCAACAGTGAATCAATCCATCAGGACCTGGGTTTTTCTTTGTTGGTAAGTTTTTAATTACATTTTCAGTCTCATCAACTGAAATTGAGTTATTCAGCAGTTTTACATCTTAATCCAGCTTTGGTAATTCATACATTTCTAAGAATCTGTCCATTTCATCCATGTTTTCCATCCTGTGTGAATAAAGATTTTCAAAGTATGTATTGGTGAACTTCTGAATTTCCACAGGATCTGTAATGATATCACCCTTTTCATTCCTCAATACATCAGTTGAGTCTTTTCTTTTTTAAAATTTTAATTTATGTATTTATTTTTATTTTAAAGGGAATAAAACAACAATGAAATGAAATGAAACAGTGATAAGACAGTATGATATCTACAATAGTTACGATATTGCATATTATTGTCCTCTAAAGAGTTGCTCAGACTACTGGCTTTAGGATGACTCACCAGTAGGGGCTTAGCTTCCTTCCTGGTTTTCCCTCATTCATACTCTGGTTGGCTCATAGGTGGAGGCTCAGCTGTCTTCTTGGTTCTCCCTGGTTTGTGCTCCAGCTGGCTCCTTCTTATTTTGATAAGATTTGCTAAGAGTTTATCAGTTTTGTTTATTCTTTTAAAGAACCAACTTTTTGTTTCATAAATTCTTTGTATTATTTTCTTAGTCTCTATTGCTTTAATTTATGGTCTGATTTTATGACTTCCTCCCTTGTATGGGCTTTGGACTTGACTTTCCCTTTTTTGTAGAAGACTGAGGTGCAACACCCAGCCTCTGCCATTATTTCTGTAAAGAGTTTTTTTTTAATGTCATTTGTGGTGTCACCAGCTTTCTGATTGATCCCAATCAAACTTATGTTATTTTTCTTTGTTTCATCTTGTAGCTCTTGATTGATTTTCATGAACTCTTGCTATTTTTAAAATATCTTTCTTTTCATAATCACTAGCTGCAATTTTGTTTTCAAGATCTGAGTCTATCCTCTCATTCAACCTGTTGTGTATAATTTCAATGGAGATTTTAATCTCTGGGATTTCTGTTTGACTCTGTTTCATGGATTCCATGTCTTTCCTATGTTAGGCATTTTTTATTCCCATCATTTTTCTAAGCTCATCTATTCTTTTATTTATGTCTTCTCTAATATCTTTGATTTTAAGCATCATTTCTTTTGTACCTGAGAGATTATTTTCTCTATAGCTTTTCCACTAGTTTTTTCACTTCTGTTGCTATTATTTCAGAAAGTTTCAGTGTTTGGCCTCCAATTTCAACTATTTCATTGTGTTCTGAGCTTGTCCTGGGTGGCCTGGGGGGTCTGGGGTTGCATTTTGCTTCTTCTATTTTCTATTTTTCATTTTATTTGTTTTGTATGTTTGTCTTGGTTACTTTTTTTCTCATTGTTGAGGCAAAATACCTGACACTCAAAGTGAAGGAAGGAGAGGTTTAGTTCTTACAGTTTTGGGGGTTTCAGTCCATACTTAGTTCCAAGGCAAAGTGGCATGGTTGAGGGGGCAGCCATTTATGGCAGCTGCAAGGGGCAAGAGTAAACTGCAAAAGAGCAAAAAACACACTTCCTTCTTGACCTTACATTGTATGTTGGCTCCACCCTTACATTGTATGTTGGCTCCATTGCATGTTGGCAGGTGCAGGACTCACACCACCAATCCAAGCACTAGATAATGAATCAATCACAAATGCTAGATTCAGCCACTTCCATGACTACATGAGGCTTTGGGGACCACCTAGATACAAACCATAACAATGTTGATGCTTGCTGATTTCTTATGATAGGTAGCTTTATCACTAGTATTAAGGCTTCCCTGGGAGATGTCTGCTCTTCAGCAATGTCCTCTAGATGTAGGTGGTTCTTTATAGCTATCCCAAGAGCCAATCTTCCCAATTTGTAAAGGATGAAAAGTTACTATTGGGTCAGCACCCAAACTTTTGGTACTGGGCTGTGGTGGTGATTATGACCCCATACAATCACAATGTTATCATTCATGGGAGAAAAACTGATTATAACATGTATGACATCCTGGCTAAAGTAGTATAGTTAGTAATAACAATAGTTTCAAGTACAGCTTAGCTATTGACAAGCTACGGTAACCATTAACCTGCTACCCCTGACCACAGGAGCAAACTCTGAAATTATATAACAAAATCAAACATATACCATATACTTTTAAGCAGTGATTTTCCCCTTGGTGTAGTGATTTTGCCCTTCTGCAGGGGAGGTAGTTAAAATGGGTAGGAGACAAGATTAAGTGATGAATGAGGTCAAATATAGTAGAGTCAATGCTGGAGAACAAAGGATGAGCACCTGAGTTTTGAGAAACTGAGGACACAGGAGGGAATGAATATTTCTCTTCAGAGTTCTCCCTGCTTCCAGAATAAAATTCTATTTTAAAAATGTTCAGCACAGAAGGTGCTCTAGAGTCTGTTTCCAAGATCACATTTTCTGCCACTCACTCCATCATGACAGACCTGTAACATAGGAACATGGCTACATGACTCTAAAAATTCATGAATCTCTAGTAACTGACTCCAAAGATTTCAAAGTGGAGGAAATGCCAGACAAAATTTCAAAAGAATGGTTGTTAAAATTATCAGTGAATCCATATAGGATGCACGTAAAAGGATGAATAATTAAAGAAGACAATTTGGGATGTGATAGAGCAATTTGATAAATTCCAAAAAAGAACTTTAAAAAATCCCAGAAATGAAAGTTCAATGAATCAAAACCTCAGTTGGCTTTGAAAACCAAGCTGATGATTTATTATATTCAAATGCTAACAAAGGGGAAAAAGAAGAAATTATGACCAGGACATAAAAGACCTATAGGACATGATTAAGAGACCAAGCCTATGAATAATCAATTTAGATAAAGAAGTTGGGGTGCAAGATAAAGGGTTAGAAAAACTATTCAATAAAATAATTGCAGAAAATTCTCAAATATTGGGAATGATATGAACATCCAGATGCAGGAGTCATTTAGGACCCCAAAGAGACATGATCCAAAAAGAACCTCTTCATGATATATTACAGTTAAACTTCTCAAATAAGAGAACAAAGACAAAATAAAAGTTGCAAAAGAGAAGTTCTAAATCACTTATAAAGGCAAACATATCAAAATAACAGCATATTTCCCAGCAGAAATTCTAAAGGCAGAGGACATGGAATGATGTATTTGAAGCACAGAAAGAAAATAACTGCCAGCCCAGGACACTATATTTAGCAGAGTTATCCTTCATAATCAAAGGACAAATAAAAATCTTCTAAGGGAAGCATAAAATAATTCAAAAAAAATTTATAACCACTAAGCCAGCACTGCAGAAGATACTTAAAGGAATCCTATACACAGAAAAGGAAGAAAGATACACACAATCATGAAATTATGGAAAAAATAAATTATTCTAGAAAAGTAGATGAGGAAATAAAAATTAGGAAAGAATAAAATGTGATGAATATAGAAAATTATCAAGTTTTTAGGATAAATAAGGGAGAAACAAACATTATTAGAAACAGCTAGAAGAAAATAACAAAATGATGAAACAGCACACACTTGTAACATAATAACCTTGAATGTAAATGGTCTTAATTCTCTAGTTAAAAGTTGCATATTGGCCTTTTGGATTAAAAACCCAAGATCCAATAGTTTGCTACTGCAAGAAACTCACCTCACTAGCAAAGACCTACACAGACTAAAAGTGAAAAGATGGAAAGTGATATTCCAATCAAATGGAATCTGAGAGCAAACAGGAAAGGCTATGTGCATATCTGAAAAATAGACTCCAAGTTAAAATCAGGAGGTTACCATATATTGACAAAGGGAGCAATCCATTAAGAGGATATAGAAAATGTTTAAAAAGTCACAAAATTTCAGAGCACTCAATTTTATAAAATGAAGTCCATTACACATAAAATGAGAAATAAGTTGTAATGCAATTATAGTTGGTGAGTTCAATAGTCTACTCACCAGTTGATTATACAGACAAAAAAAAATACCAGCCTTAGCATTAAATTAACTATAGATCAAATGAATTTAACAGATATCTAAAGCATGTTTCATCCAATAGTAGAAGAATGCATCTTTTTAGTACATAGAACTTTTTTTTTAAAACTAGATCATGTTTCAGACCATAAGTAAAGGATTTTTGTTTGTTTGTTTGTTTTTGTACTGGGACTAAAACTCAAACCTCTCAATTTCTAGGCAGACACTGTGCCACTGAGCTCAGCCCCATAAGTAAAGTTTTAACAAATACAAAAATATTTCTTGCATCTTATGAGATAATAATGGAAAGAAACTAGAAATCAGTTTTAAAAGAAACTACAGAAACTATACAAACACATAGAAATTAAACAATATACATTTTAAAAAGTAAGTCATTAAAGAAATCAGGGTGTGAAGTGGAAAAGATGGTGGAACAGTAAGCAGCAGAGTAAACAGTCTCTCTGGGAGAAACGGTTCAGATGCTGGAATATAACATCATGGAGAGGACAAGAAGGAAGGAACCGGGTCCCCTGAACCAAGGAAGAATCTAAAATATGACTCGAAGCCCACAAAGAGAATAAAAAGAATTTAAATGAAGAAGAGGGTGGTGGCTGGCAGCGCCTCAGCCTGGAGCCAGATTCAC